>CAUYPK010144957.1:0-25030 GCA_963574355.1 Loris lydekkerianus
AGCACAATAACTAAAAAAATGCCAGGAAGGCTATGTCAACCAGTGTGATGAAAATGTGTCAAACGGTTTATGAAGCTAGTGTATGATGCCCCATGATCATATCAATGTACACAGCTATGATTTAATTAAAAAAAAAAAAAAGAAAAAGAAAAAAAAAACATTCGGAAAAACATGACAATGAGTTTATTAAAAGCTTATCACTTGGAGATTGGATGTCTGGCATAAGAGTTCACCAATGAATGGCTCTGTGTCTGTTCTTTTGCCATACAAATGATCAGGATTCAATCACGAAAACAATATCCCACCAAATTTGCCTATTCAGAGAAATTCTGGGTATAAAAGATGCATACACATTAGGATAAAAATCCATATACAATGGACAGTGTATTTTTAACTATTCCTTATGATCTTCTTTAATCTCAGAGATAAGTAGGGCAACAAAGCCATTTTGGTGATGAAAAAACTGAGGTACCAAGGATGAAAGGGATGAAGAGATTTGTTCAAGGTACAGAAGGCTGGTGGGCATGGCAGAGCTGATGTCATCATCCAACTTCCTTGTGTTTTGTACTTTACCTTTCTCCACTGTTCTTCATGGTCTCCAACAAAAACTACACAATAATCCACTTCCATGGCATGTGGTTTGGAATGTCTTTCACTTATTAAAGACACAAATATGAATTTTTATTGGGAATGCAGTGAAGAGTTTAGAGATGCTAATATTTGTTTACTTGGCATCTTACATATACACCTGGAACTTAAGGTTTGAAACCTACATTTGCCTTTAGGTCAAAGGGCTAAGTAAGACTTACAATTCTTTCAAATATTCTGTCTTCTCATGGAAATGCAGCTAAGCTTTCCATTTGACTGTCCTGACTTTTTCATATGAAAATTTCAAAAGGAAAAAGAAAATCTTTGCATTATATTGATTTGCTTTCAGCACAATCTATCCTTGGGGGCATTTATGTGTGAAATGAGCAGCCATTCTCATTTGTACGGAGCAGGAGAAGAATGTAGGGATCTGTTACATTTGGACACTATCAAAAGGATCTACCCACAGGGATCCCTCATGCTGTGTAGGTGTACTGCTGGAATGGCTGCATTGAGAGGGTACACGGCTTAGAGTCTTTGACAACCTTACAAGCTTTGTACAATCTACGGTAGTAGGATCCTCTTGCTATTTCTTCTGGGCTGACTGATGGCTATAAGTGGGGTGCCCATCCCTACAGAGCCCAGATCTGGGCGCCTATCGTGGTCCTGCTGCCAACCTACCCCCCACCCATGTGGCAAATGTAGCATGAATAATAGAGATGAAGAACCTTGCAGCAAAGTATCAGCAGAGGTGCACCAGAGCTCAATTCTGCTGATTTCCAGTCCAGTCTTGCCTTTACTTTGTTTTATAGCCCATGGAGATTGAAAGCAAAGTGACCTAAACCTGCAAATGTTTTGGCCTCCAAGGTAATTTTTGAGAAATAGCCTCTAAGATAAGAAATGTTCTTCATTAAAATAAACATCACAGCTAGATGGAGTCCTTGATTTGAACATGGTATGACATTCATTGAAGATTTTAGTCTTCCTTTTCTTAATTCCTATTATTTAGATCTGGGTAGATCTGTTTCTCTTCACATTTCTAAATCAGATTCTGTGTGATAGATTTCTCATAAAATTTTTCTCAAGCCATGAAACTTTGTTTGGCTCAATGATATTGTAAAGTTTTGGTTATTATTATTATTATCATTATTATTTTTCACTTAACACGTACTTTTTTGAAAAAGAAATCTTGCAATTTGGGCCCTTAGGTTCACTAGCTGTAAACTAGTCTGTTTGCAGAGATCCTCTCAGGGTACCTGCAGGTGCTAAAGTCTTGGCAGCTGCAGCAGTAATACACTGATGAATTTAGGGAATGGAATGGACTTCAGATCCAAGATGACCAATGAGATACACTTTACAACTCAAGCTGACGCTTATGTTAAAAATTAAAAAGGCTTTATAGGTGGCTTTTGTTTCTCCCCTGGGTCTTTTAAATCAGGAAGGCAGCTTGCAGCAGCCCATATATTGGGCATTTCTTGCATGGTCTGGGTCCCTGAGAAACCAGAGGGCCAATGCATTTGCCCCAGTTATGTTTGGGAGAGGGAAGGATTGCTAAGAGGCTGCATTGGAGATCAGACTCCTGAAAAAGAACATAGATGGCTTTTCCAAAAAAGGCAGCTATCGGTGTCACTTGCTTTTCCAAACTTTTTGATGACTTATATTTTGGTAAGGTGGCAGCTCTGACAAATGTAACAGTGAATGAAGTAACATACATCTGGCTATTGTTCAAAGTAGACGACCAAATAAAAATACAAGCAAAGAGTTCCCTTGTGGTGTAGACAATTTATAAGTCAAGGAGGAAAGGTGTGATAGTGAAATTGAAGGTATAGCCCCATGGCAAGTGGGAGCCCTGATTGGTACTCCTTGTGAGAGTGCTTCTCCACTTTCAGTCTGAGGTTAACAGCCTGTTAAACAGTTATACGACCTGTCGGTATGCAGACACTCCTCTGTGTTCTAATCACAATTATGATTAAAAGAAACATAACAAGCAACTGAAAGCATTTTGTTTTGAGGTGGAGAAGCAAATAACTCATTTCCTTTATTTCAAATATTATAATCTTTCAAAACAAACTTATTGTTAAGGAAAAAAGAAAAAAAAAATCCCTTACTGAGAATTAACACCATTAATTCACTATGTGCCCTGAAAAGCAAAATCCATGCTTAATGTTCTAATATTATCCTTCCAAAATTCTTTGCACATTTTATAAACCACCATCCATCAGTGCAGAACATGTGGGGCTGGTGTTAGCCGAGCATGCAATGCATTTGGAACCTTTTCTGTGCAGCAGCCTTGCCTGTCAGGGTCAGTAAGGGGAGCATGCTCCTTTCAACAGAACATCTCTTGAGGATCCTGGGCAAGGTCTTTGAAGAGTTGCATGTTTACTAGCAGCAGTAAAACAGAGAAATGTGGAAACGTCAGAGAAGCTCTCAAAGGCTGGACTCCCAGGAACAAGTGTGTCTGAATCTTGAGTTAAATTTCCTCAGAAAAGAACTTTGAAGTTTGTTTCAATCTGTGAAATTCTAGTAATGGTCTAAATCTGCTCCTCAACATCTGGTGGAGACAATGGCAACAACAAATGGCATGGGTATATTTATTTGTTCATTTGTTCATGCATTAATTGAAAATAGTTTTTTATTAAAAGCCTCCTGTGTAGAAGAAGATAGTCCTAGTACGTCAAGGAACAAAGAGATGAGTAAGATAGTCCTTGGCCTCAGAGACCTTACTGTGTATTTGGGAGGGGAGAATCCATGAGGATATAATGGTACTGGTCGGAACACTGAGATAAACATCATAAAGTGTATCAGATTCAGAACTTAAAAAGGTAGGAGATAGTTTCGTGTCACAGCTGCATAAATGATCACGCAAGACATGGATTGACAGTACACGCTGCAAGAGGTGAGGCTAACCATAGGTGCAAGATACCACTGAGTAACATTAGCCTTACTCCTACAGGACTGAACTTTGCTCCTCCAGGATTACTGAGTTACTTGGTGGCTCTCCTTCCAAGTCACAAGAGATTTCCAGGCTTGCCAGGAGAATGTCTTGTTCTCAGTAATTCCTTACATGAGTTACGATATTGGTGGCTGTTGTAGTAAGTATGATGTTTAATCCTCTATAGTTTAGTATCATTGGGACTGATCTAGTGGAAGGACTCATAGAAGGGCTTCAAGAATAGCTTAAGAATATATTAGTGGTACTGCAGCTGAGTAAGTCAGGAGACATGGGAAGGTACTCTGGGCAAGGGCACACCCAAATAAAAGCATATGGGTGGGGAAATGCAAGGCAAGTGTGCAACAGTGAGAAGTTCAATTTGATTAAATCATACAATATTTTGTAGGAGAGTTATAAATGATGAAATTATATAAGTAATTTGGTGCTAATATTATAGGAGATGTCAATTGTCAGGCAAAGCCATTCAGACTGGATTTAATTTCTTAACCAAGTGCTGGACAAAATGTTTTTAAGACTGCACAAGAATGATGAACTTCTTACTCCTGAGACAATGTCTATATTGTTACTTCAGGAACCTGGATCACAGCCAGTTAATTCAATCAGTTGCTTTGCCCAGGAATGTTATCTTCTCTGTAACTTTCTTTTATGAAGAATGAATGATACTCTAGCTCTCTCAATTGAAGGAGCCCATGTTCATTCTTTCTCCTACCTCATCTATTTATGATTCTCTACTGGTCATTGTAAACCATGATCTGGTTCTTGTGTGGCTTCTAATGACTCCCCACTGTCCAGCACTTCTGTCTCTAGACACAGTCATAAATGACTTGCCCAAGGTTACAGAGCTGAAAGTGTGAAAGCCAAGAAACTCTCAAGTTAGAAAGTGAGGGCTAGCCCTTGGATTATCCAGGAAATTGATATTCCTGGTAGTCTGTAATCAGAATTCTCTGATGCAATATGTCATTTTTTTACTCATATATTTATTAACTAAATATTTACTGAGCGCTTAATATGTTCCAGTGCTGAGTTAAATGCTGAGGATTTAGCAAAGGACTAGATAGTTTTAGTTTCTACTCTCACAGGTATTATAGATTGTATGAAAAGTCTTATAGGAAAACACTTACATGAACAAAAGAGTATTCATTTTTAGTCCCCAGCTACCAAAAATCCAGGAAACCCTCTGGGGGATGTATTTGTAGGCAGCCCTCTCTGTTCTCCTTTCTCTATCAGTCACTCTTCCAGGTATTCCCTTACTTAAATCTGCTAAGTTTCTGATTTCTTCCCATAGACCTGGATGCTCTAGACAGTCCTGGATTTAATGAACAATTCATATAAAATATAAATAATGATAATAAGATAATGGAAGTGTGCTTATCTGGATATTTCAGGCCCAGAAAAGTGGAAATTTAAAGACAACAACTTCAGAATTCTACGACATGTACAAGAGTTCAAGAAGGCATAAAATTCTACCGGTGGTGCTTTGTAGTCAACTGAGTATAAAATATGGGGCAGCATGAAAAGAATTAACTGAATCCAGAGTGTGCCCTGTGAAGATGAGCTAGTGATCCTATGAATACTGACCTGCATGAACAAAGCGGTTATATAATAATTTATTTATTTTTTATTTTTTATTTTTTTTTAGAGACAGAGTCTCACTTTGTTGCCCTCAGTAGAGTGCTGTAGTGTCACAGCTCACAGCAACCTCCAGCTCTTAGGCTTAGGTGATTCTCTTGCCTCAGCCTCCCAAGTAGATGGGACTACAGGCACCCACCATAATGCCCAGCTATTTTTTTGTTGCAGTTTGGCCGGGGCTGGGGTGGAACCTGCCACCCTCGGTATATGGGGCCGGAGCCCTACTCTCTGAGTCACAGGCGCCACCTGTAAATCCTGACTTTCATGAAGGTGTGTCAGAGATTTTATATAGCTCATTAATTAGTGAGGGAACTAGTAAGGTGTTAGAAAATATACTCAGAAAGAATCCCAAGGCCAGTTGTGAGGTGGCTCACGTCTGCAATTCTAACAGTTTGGAAGACCCAAGCATAAGGATGTCTTGAGCCCATGAACTCGAGATAAGTATGGGCAAATGTGAGATCCTATCTCCACATAAAAATGTTTTAAAAAATTTAGCTGGATATGGTGGCAGGTGCCTGCAGTCCCAGGTACTGGGGAAGCTGAGGCAGGAGAATCACTTGATCCTAGGAGTTTGAGGTTGCTGTAAACAATTGTGATGCCACTGTATTCTAGTTCCAGTAATAGAGTGAGATGCTATTTTAAAAGAAGGAAAGGAAAAGAAAGGAAAGGGAAGAGAAGGGAAGGAGAAAAGGAAAGAAAAAGGAAAAGGAAGGAAAAGGAAAGGAAAAAAATTCCAAAAGAAGACATATAGAAAGGCAATCAGAGATACTGAAGTGAATTTGCATAACAGATGCAAATTGACTTATTACACAGGCACAAAGTTGTATCACTCGTGTTTCCACAGGAAAAACAAGAATAGTTTGCATAAATATCAGTTATCTAAAATTTAAAGAATTTGAAACTAGTTCAAACACAATGAAAGGAACTTAAATCATAGAATCAGATGTTGTGAAACGAGGTATCTGAGCAATGCCTAGTTTTCCACCTACAAGGTATTCAGTAATCTGGGTCCATTTCAAAGCCTTTCACAATAATTTTTTGCTGACAAGGTTTTAACTCTCTTCCCTAATAAGAGGAGAACAGCTAGAGGTTCTGTTTCTTTTGAAGACAGGTCTTTTTCTGTGTGGGGTGACCTGTTTACAGTCTGATGAGGAGCATCAGCCTTACCCCTGGGGAAAGACAGGTATGCAAATTGATGAATAAAAACAAGTACAAGTATAGTTTAACCCAGGCACCCTGGAGTTGAGCTGAATCAGAGAATATGAAGGGTCCCTTGTGTGAGCGATAACTTTAACCCCAAGAATCCAGGAATTGGTCTCTTCTTACCATTGAATTAACAAATGATTTTTAGAAATGGAAAAGAGTTCTCAAAATATTACTACACTAAGGAATAGAAGGGGCAAATGAGAATAAAGGAGACAAACAAGAACTGGAAGATGTGGGTTAGGAAAAAAGGAACAAATAAAGTAGGAAGCAATATAGTCTCAAGTACTACACTCCATATTATAGTGGGAGTTTGGGGAGAGATAATTGTGCTCTCCAATAAAGAGCAATTTGTCCACATGTGGTAAGCAGGAACAGACTCAGGGGGACTGCATTTGCAAAGAGGAATAATTGTGGGCACATGTGACAAACAGATTTTTGAGTTTGATATATAATAACCTAAATATGCAATATATTATTACATAATTGCATTATTATTATATAACAGAACCAGCAAAAGGCTGCTGTGGTTCATAAATAATAGAATTACAATTAGCTAATTACAATTAGCTCAAGAGATGTGTGAGTTACACATGCTTCACAAAGCCCTGGACACAAAACTAGTGTAAGTTAAATACACTAGAAATAAACACCTATATCTCTATAGTATACTGTGCTTTCACACAAATTTTCTTTTTAATCCCTAGATATACTCATTGTGTTTCTAATTTGCAGTAGGACTGACGCTCAGGAGCTAATGATGGCAGAAGCTTCACTTAATTGTGTTTCCCTGACTTTCATCAAACTGCTCTATCTTCTGTACCGTGAACCAGTTCTCCTATCCTGCCGCTCTGGCCAGATCCTGGATGGAGTTCTATGCAGAAGCAGAGGTCAAGCATCTACCCAGGGGGCCAACATTTAGGAAAATGAGACCCATGAGCAAACTGGGTCTAAAGATCTATAATTACGTCCTTTAGAGACTAGAAAGCTGGGGAGAGCAGAGTAGGTATAATTGCAGCTGAAACACTAAATACAAAGTAGAGACAAGCAGGATTCCCTGATTTCAAATGACAAAAGAACAAGAAACTTCTTGGAGGGATTGGTTGTGGGCCAGGCCCTGGTTGTGTAAGCTATCTTGGCTGTCTCATTTTTAGTTCACAACAAGGTGATGAGGTGGGGGTACTACTGTTCTCTTCAGTTTTCACATGCAGAAACTGAGGCACAGAAATGTTAGGAGCCCTCAAGGTCCATGCCTTGTAAATGGTGGAGCTGAGAATGGAACCCAGGTCTGTCAGGTTGTATGTCCTCTGGTATTCACTACTCTGCTCTGTACATAACACACATTGCTGTAAAAGTGATTGTGGTTAATCAGCACTTTGTAGATTTGAAAGAAGTATCTGAGAGAACCAGAAAAAACTCTTCTTGAGGAGTGAATAATTATACACTATTAGTAGTTTGCATGAAGTGTGCAATGAAATGTTAAGGACAAAAGACATAATCCATTGTCTTAAGAGAACAGGCAGGGTGTTTTGAAGTTGCAACCATGGTTGTCATGGAGCTCAGTGAATCCAAGAGTGGGGGAGGAAAAGGTATGGTTTAGAGGAATATCTGCATCATATGAGGTTTTAATGAATTGAGAAATTTTCTAGGTTAGTAGCTATGAAATAAGTAGATACTAACATGAATGCTAGTTAGTAAAATAATGAAATCTTTGCTAGTCACAAAAAACTTACATTGCGTGAAACCTATGATATCCTATGGAAAGAATTCTTGATGTCTTCAGTGATCTATTTTAAAAGCTCCACTGCCTTTCAATGGGATTCCAATTAAGTACAAAGGATATCCTAGAGATTTGCCAAGTGCTATCTTTAAACATTGGCCTTCAATTCTGGGGCAATGGGATCTGCACTGGGGAGACATTACTATGTCTCCACAAATTGCCTCATATGACAATTTAATACAATTAAGGATGAAGTCCAGAAAAACCATGATGTCAAATATCCCAAGTTGTCAGAGGTGGCTTCTATTTTCCTTGGCTTCTTTTGTTTGATCCTTGTCCCAGTTCGCTCTCTGTGCTTGTTCAAATCCCTTTCTTCTCTCCACCTCTCTATCAACACTAACTCTCAGTTTAGTTTTTTTTTTCTCAGATCTGTTTAATCCCATTTTGGGAACTAGGCTTTCCAGATGTGCTCAAGCAAAATACCAGACCCCCAGCTGGCACTGTGGAGTGAGTTTTCTATAGAATCCCTCTCCCAGTCCAGGGCACAGTATGAAACAAAATACAACATTGCCATAAGAAAAATGATTATGTTTGTATTACTTTATTGAAGCCCAGTGTCAATACCAAGGATAATGAAAAGGTCATTGATCAAGAGGACTCATCAAGTAACTATAGAAGCTGCCTGACAGAGATTCTTGTTCCTACCTTCAAAGTCACAGGGGGTATTTTGTTTTTCCTGGCAATTTTTAAATACTTCTTTTGTGCTTAATTCTACTCATCAAGGTTTTGGAAATAATTAAGGTTTAACCTCATAATGCCTGGCCATGGAATGAGGACATTTAAAAAGTTGTTTAAAAAAATTACATGACCTACTTTCATGTTTTCATTGGACTAAAAGTTAAAATAGTCTGCCCAGTTAATCTGAGGCAAGTGGCCACCCTGGGCAGGGCAACAATTGGCTTGTATTCCCCAGTCAAAAGAATCTCCTTCTTAACCCTGATCCGGGGAAAGAATCCTCCTTCCATGGTGGACTTTTGCCAGAGTGATTATGTCCTGGCTAGTAATAGTTGGATATTCTGTTTCTCTTGCGAATTTGGTTCTTTCTGGAGGAAGAGAAATGGGTCGGGAGATTTTGCGTTTTTCTTTTCTTCCCAGTTAGGTGAGTGATTCTCTGCTTGTCTTCCAGGCCCATTCGTTCTTGCTTTTTCTCTTGTCCTCTCCCCCTTCCCTAGTGACTGATTAGGATTCTGGCATTTTGCCTCCTAAATTTTTTGAAAGCGGGTCATGGCTCAAAGCAGTGGTAACTATTTTATTTTATTTTCTAAATCATTTATGAGGACAGTGAATGGTTTTAATTTGACTCATCGAAACCTTATTATTTCCCAGTACATGATTTTTTTTTTTTTCCATTGCCTTGTTTGGCAAAATTCCTGATGTGCCCTTGGCTAATTTACAGAACAAGTAAAAGAGACGTTTTCAGGTGTCCTTAATCTCAAAGTTGATAATAAATGATGTAATTATTAAGCAAACTTATCTTGCTGCCAAGAGCAAAATAAATAAAGATGTTTGCTCCAGTGAAGATAGCTCTATTTCTAGTTTTTTCTAAATCTTGCATGATCTGCGGGGCATTAGCACATTAAAGAAAATCCTCAGCAGTGACTAAAGGGCACCATTTCCAAGACCATTTTCATCCTACTGCTTAATCATTACTCCTCTGAGCCTCTGGTTGGACTTCAGAGGAGAAGCATATTTAGGGAAGAATTTGTGGCTGGAAAGTAGCTGAAGACAATTTGATGGAATGAGTCAAACCGTCTGGAGGTAAAACAACAAATTATTTGGCAGGAGAGAGCGAAACGAGTCCAGGGACTTGCTTTTAATTGGCCTTTGCTTACCTGTTTTAGCTTTCTGTTTGGCTTCTTTTAGAGTGCACATATTTCCACAAATCCCAAGAGTCCATGTCCTTCTACTCTCCAGGTGTCTCTGTTGAGATTTAGCCATTCTCCTTCTCTTGCTTACCTCTAAGATCTCTAGATGAAACTCTGTGACAGGTGCTTCAAGGCTGGGCCTATAGAAAATTACGAAGTAGGGAAAACTGACTCCAAAGCTTTGCAGTTCCCTATTTAATTGTCTGCCTGACAGTGTCTTGGAGTCTGGTGGGATTTGTACAATCTTCCTGGAAAGCACTTTAACAATGTGCTTAAAAAAGCTTATTTAAGTCACAAATTTTGACTTCATAATACTAATTTTGGGAATTTATCCTAAGAAATTAATCTGAAGTACAGAAAATGTTTCATGCATCAAGATATCAATTTCAGAAATGTTTGTATTAGTACAAGATTAAAAATAATGTAAACATTCCTCGGTGGGGGAATTACCTGTAAATTGTTATATACCCACATGATGGACTATTTAGCAGCCTTTACATGTGCTAGAACATTGAGAGAATATGTATCAGAAACTTATGTGATATAATGTTAGGTAAAATGCAATGTATGAGAATAGTTCATGTTATTTAGAGAAAGTTGTTTTCCTTGATGTAGCTCTGGTGTGGGGGGTGTTCCCTTTAAGCTTAGTTTCTTGTCTTGAACCTAAAGGGACTTGTGCTATGAGGGACAGAGATCTACTGAAATCCTGAGAATTTCCTAATTTAGAGTTAATTACACTTGAATAAAGGATTTGAATAAACAAGCAGGAGAGCAAGGTTTCTGTATTTATAACTTTTGGGGTTCTCTTGGGGGTGTAGTTTCCAAGGGAGACATGCCTGCAATGAAAAGCTGAGAGTATTTGTACTCTCTGCTATTTCTCAGGGAGGTCTCAGTTCAAATGCATCTGCTCCCAGCCATCCTTCTTCACCTGGTAGGTTGCTAACATGAGCTCACTGTGGTGTCCAACCTTCAGCCCATGGGCCAGCTGCATGCAGATTATTTAAAGCATGTTTTGCTTATTTGTGGTGTTGGATATTGTGAAAATTATGCACAAACCTTTTTTTTTTCTCATCAGCTTTCATTAGTGTTTGTGTTTTAATGTGCAGCAGAAGACAACTCTTCTTCTAGTGAGTGGCAGAAAAAAAGGTTGAACACTCTTGCAAGTCAACCTGCCTGATTTATTTATTTATTTATTTATAATATTTATTTATTCAACCTCCCTGTTTTTTAAAATTAATTAATTAATTTTTTCAACCTACCTGTTTTATTTATTTATTTTCCCAACCTGCCTGTTTTTAGATCCTGGTCCTGACACTTAGCAGCTATAAGACCTTGGGAAAGTTTCTTAACTTCTCTGAGCTTTAGCTTCCTTATCTGTAAAGTGGGGATAAAAATTATCCTATTTCATAGGGTTCCAATGATGAAATCAGATAATCCCACATAGGGTGCCTAGGACAGTGCACATACAAAATATTCAGAGATGTGGGCTATTATTATCAACTGTTATTATATTCACTGCAGTTTGTCACAGCAGTTGTTTTCTGCAATAGTTACAAAAGTTTGAAATTATTTATTACAGCTTTACATGTTTCTTATGTGTCCCTCACTCCCTCATGAAGGGTAGGGGCCTTTTCTCTCTTGTTAAAAACTAAAGTAGAACCAAGTGCATAGTGGGTACTCAAGAAATAATTATTTGATGACAGAATGATCACATGTGCATCTGATAAAGATCAGTCCTTTTCCTTGACTATAAGGAAATGATTGAGGCCAGTCCATCTGATCTGGGTCTATCAGGAAGATGTGAGTGGCAGAGGATCTCTTAGTCGAGGGGATCCACTTACCAAGGGGAATGCAATGGTGAGAATGTGGTGAGAGTAGACTGAAGGAAGGGTGAGGATCACCATAGTAGTGGCCTTGGACCAGGGTCTGGAGAGAATGTGAGGGGTCACGGTATCAAAGGACCGAGGACAGGGAGGGGTCTCAGTGTGTCCTGGGGACAGGCTGAGTGCACCAGAAGCAGTGTGTATAGGAACCCAACCAAGATCTCAAGCAGACAAGACAGTTGTTTGTCAAAGATTGAGTTCTTGCCTGGAAGCATGGCTAGGACTTTGGTTTTAGAAACTAATCAAGGAAAAGCAAAATTTGAAAGAGAAAAACAGCCCCAGAAAAATGATTCCCAAGTATCAAAAATTACTTCCACTGGAAGCTTTTCTTGACTACTCCAGGTAGCTACAGGTATGACATTTAGCTTTCTCCACCCTGTGTTTTGCTCATCTGTGTTCGGTACTTACCTGAACTACCAGACTGTAAACTGAACTTGTCTCTATCAAGGTGGTTTTGCCTAATTTTGTGAGACTCAACCCAGAGGAGGAAAAAATTGCCCAATTAAATCATGGCTCAAATGTCATTTGCAAAACATTCTTGAATAATTGAAAGTTAAAATATCCCTGATTCCTTCTGGGCCTCTGGACTCAGAAAAGCTATAATTTTACTAAAAAGTTCAAAATTCCAACTCTTTCTTTTTCATGCATTGCTTTTTCATGCATTGCTCTTTGTCATGCATTGCTATCACATTTTCTTGATTTTTTTTTAAATCATGTTTGTTGTCTTAATCTTGGGTTCCTTCAAATATATGTGTACATTGTGATTCTTAAAGATAGGCTCTATATTTATTAGCGTATTTGCACCTCTGTCCTTTAAGTCAGAACAGTGACACTAAGTTCTTATTTTGTAATTTCCTTTTGATACTTTCACTGATATCCACTTTTCCTTCCCTGGAAATCACCTTTCCAAGAAAAATACTTAAAATAAAATTCTTTTCAATTAATTATAATTTTAAAATACTATATGTCAAAGAATACTTCTAAGAAGTTTTTGGGAAGCAATACAAATATTTGTCACAACTTGCAAAAGGTTGAAAATGGATTAATGAGAAGATAACAGAGTTAATAGTGTTACTGTTCTAGTGTATGAAAGTGACTTAGTTGATGAGGGTCAGGAGCAGAATAGGCTAAATCTTTCCTTTGACGAGTGCTGTTCTTTCCTGATGAGCCTAGTTTTCAAAAAGTTGGTCCGGCTAGAAGGTGGACTATAATTTCATAACCTATGACTCACATGGAATTTATCTTTTCTATCTAAACCTTTGTTCTAGTAAGATTTCAACTTCCAGAAACGGCAGTGAAGAGGACCAAAAGCAAGCATGTAGCATAGCGTGCCAGGCAGCATGGGCTTTACTCTCTTTTTATCAAAAGTTGTTTTAGATGAATTTTGATTTTAATCATATTAACACTATTTTTTAGAAAAAAAATTGGAGTCATGAAATCAAGGAATTTTTAGCTTAAATAAGTTAAATTACTTTTAAGTGACAGCAGCAAATGGCTGGGCGCCTAAGCTAGAAGAAACAATTTTGCTCTCTGGGGTGATTTAGAAGCAGAATCGTTGGAGTCAACCTTTGCCTGCCTGGTGTACTGCTAATTTCCTTGCCCAGCCCTGAATGATAAGAAAAGGTTACCAGTTTGTCCTAAGATCATGAAGAGGCCAGTTCAATTACCAGATGCTTTACCATAATAAAGTCACTAATATCTCGGAGAATGCTTCATAAGATACAGAGAACCTACATGTTCTTCATCACACTTGATCTTAATAATGACTCCTTACGGTGGGCAAAACTGATATTCTTATTACCATGTCTAGGTCTAGCCTATTGTTTGCTCTGCACATACTTGGTATTTATTGTAGTAATTCTTTATAGAATTGAAGTTATTGAATCTATGTTTTTTAGAGGAGGACAGAGTCTTAAATGGTTTCTGCAAACTCAGCCCTACCAGGCAAAACTGCTAAGACTTCAAGCCATATCTTACACCCTGTGTCTGCTGGTCTTGCATTTGTAAAAACACTTTTGTTCCCCAATTGTAAAGCAAGCTACTCTATCCCCATAGCTATTCCAGGTACCACTGAACTTCAAGGATTTGAACAAGCTTGAGAACAGCTTTAACAGGGTTTAAATATAATTAGTCACATAGTAAACAGAAAAAGAGGAGGAAGTGTAAGGAGAAGTAAGCAGAAATACATGTACGATTAAGGCTTTGGGTGTGGTTCAGAATAGTATTTAAAATAACTACAATAAAAGTTATCCTGTAATCAGTAAACAGCAATATAATTAGAATTTTTTTTCCTATTTACTTCCTTTAACATGCAATGGGGGGAAATGGGAAAAAAAGTCAAGGACTCAATCAAACAGATGGTTCTTCAGTTATTATTTTCCCCTTGCTGTTGTTTACAAGAAGGGACTACTTTAACAAAACATGACTCACAGATTCCGGTGAGACCAACAGTTCTCTATGGGAAGAAGAGAGGAAAATAGTGGGAAAAGAGCTCAGATCATAAGCTTTTATTATGCACATATTATGCCTCATTAATTAATCCAACCACTGTCCTGGTGACGTCCTGGGCTCACTTCACAGGAAAAAATTAGTCTGGATTGCCAAGTTAAATAGACAATTACAGGAAGATCAAATTATGCCTGCATTGCATTCTGTTGGGGCACTGAGCCAAATTCATGTCAAACTCTTAAGACTGGAATAGCCTCATGAAAAACAGCCCAAAGAACCAACGTCACAAGCCATCTGACGTCTACACAGAGGATGTATTGATCTTGCCCGAGCTTCCTTTCTCAGAATTGCATAATAGACCCAGAGAGAGGCTTTCTGAGCATCTTACTCTGCACAGCACAGCAGCTGGCTAGACCCTTTGTTATGCCAATAAAGCACAATGGGGAGAGGGAACACTCCACCTCCTGAGCTCTTGTTCTCCATCCTGGCTGGCAGCTGTTTCAGACCTGTAGAAACAGGTTGGACATTTAACAAGAACAATGGGAAGTCTCCGTGTAGGTTTTCCTATGAGGAACCCTTGGTTCTGTGATCTTGAGGGAAGCTTTTGCAGGAAACAATGGCCAAGAAGGAAAAAAACCACCGCAGGTTTTCAGGCTCCACTGTGGAATGCCTGATTTCCCCTGCACCACAGACAACTCTGTACTGGAGAGAATAAACATAATTGCCAGAATGCTTTCAATAGGTGTTATTTGCTTGTAGTAGTTCAGGACTCAGACAGGGAGAGTAAAATGTCCCTATACCTACTAATTAGTGAACCGTTAAAGAATTTAAGTGTGAAAGCCTGATGTAACTTGGAAAGAAAGCTTCTCCTGATTCCCATTCTAGGGCATCCCTCCTTGATCACCAGAGGCATCTAATTGAAGTCTTTTGACAGAAAGTCCCCATCCTTCAAGAGGCAGAGTCTATTTGCTCCCCACTTATGACTTCCTGTAAAGCAGAAGTGACATTTTGAGAACTGTAAGTCCAAACTAAAGTAGGCTAGCAGCCTTCACACTCTGTCTTTGAAAAGGTCAGCTAGAATAGAAGTTCAGGGGGCTGGAGACCACCATATTATGAGGAATCACAAATTACCTAAGGCAAGACCACGTGGAGGAAAATCAAGGAAGGAAGAGGATAATGAGACGTTAAGTTCTAGCCATGTGGCTCCCACCAAATTGTCCCAGCCAGTTCTCAATGGTCAAGCTATCTTAGCTGATATCCAGACACTGTGGAGCAGAGAAGAGCCTGCTTGGTTTGAATTGAAAGCAAATAGGTACTGTATATACTCGAGCATAAGCCGAGTTTTTTTGGCACAAAATTTGTGCCAAAAAACCCGAACTTGGTTTATACTCGGGTCATACAGGTTATTTGATTTGGTGCGTGGGCATCTAATCAAATGCACGTAGTCTCCAGTCGTCTTCTGCCGTCTGCTTGAGGGGGCGGTGCTTCAGCTCAGTTTTAAAGTTGTTACTAGTTTACAGTTTTTCTTTAGCAATAAATATTGAAAAGCATTTAACATACTGATTCCTCAATTATTGTAATTGTTTTGGGTATATATTTTTATTTTTGTAATTTACCAGTGGCTGCTGCATTTTCCACCTCGGCTTATACTGGAATCACTAAGTTTCCCCGGTGTTTAGGGTAAAATTAAGGGGTGGGCTTATACTCGAGTGTATATGGTAAGTATATGGCTGTTGTTTCATGTGCCAAGTGTGGAGAGGTGTCTGTGGTATAGCTAAAATGCCCTCCACATCTGGCGTTTGTACTCCTCTGGCAATCTTTGGGCCACTGTGGGCCCCCACCATATCTTTCTCTATTGCCTAATATTTTTCCTCTTTAAAGATGTGAGAATTGATTATCTTAACAGCCAGAAGAATTCCTCTTAGGGAAAGAATTGTCTTCATTTGTAAAGATAAATTTCTGAGTCCCTAGGAGTTAAAGTGTCTGCAGGCAAGAGCCACGGTTCCTGAGGAACATGGCTAAATTGGTGTGCCTGGGAAGAGTAATTTGCTTTGTAATGTGAGAAAGAGACAGAGAGGGAGAGAGAGAGATAGAGAGAGAGATAAGAGACAGAACTCAGAGTCTGTGTGTGGGAGGCAGAGGATTGTGTATGCGAGGAGGTAGCTGATAGCCAGTGGCGAGCTGACAAAAGAAAATTTTATTTTATTTATTTTTTTTGAGACAGTCTCACTGTGTCTCCCTTTAGTAGAGTGGTGTGACGTCACAGCTCACAACAACCTCAAACTCTAAGGCTTAAGTGATTCTCTTGCCTTAGCCTCCTGAGTAGCTAGGACTACAGGCACCTGCCACAAGGCCCGACTATTTTTTTGTTTTTGTTGTTGTAGTCATCATTACTGTTTGGCAGGCCCTGACTGGGTTTGGACCCACCAGCCCTGGTGTATATGGTTGGTCTAGCTGCTGAGCTACAGGAGCAGAGCCTAAAGCACATTTAAAAAAAAAGATGACTAATGTAAAATTTAATTCGCTTGACATTCTTGCAGTTCATTTTTTTCTCCCTTGTCCATCTCCCTACCTCAAAGCCTCTATATATTATTACATTCATACTAAAATCATAGGCAACAAAAGAAGAAAGTAGATACATTGAACTTCATCAAAATTAAAAAAAAATGTTATCAAAGGACAATTATCAACAGAGTGAAAGGCAATCCATAGAATGAGAGAAAATACTTACAAATTATATATCTGATAAGGGATAAATATTCAGAATATTAAAAACTCCTACAACTCGATGACAACAAAAACCTAATTTAGAAGATGAGCAAAGGACTTGCACATTTCTCCAAAGGAGATACACAAATGGCCAATCAGCACATGAAATGATGATCACCATCACAATCACCATCACTAACTAAATGCAAATAACAAGCAGTACAAGGTCACACCCCATGTGATGGTTATTATCAAAATTCTCCCCCAAAACAAACAAAGAGCAGAAAATGAAGGACATTGGCAAGAATAAGGAGAAAGTGGTACTCTTGGACCAATTCCTGGTGGAAATGGAAAATGGTACAGTGACTATAGAAATAAAACTGTGGTATCCAATGTACTCACCCCTACTATGAAACTAATTTAGTGTTATCTTCTTTTCTTTCTTTGGGATGCCAGGTCATCTCTCTGCTCTCTGCTCTCTTTCCCTCTCTCATTCCCTCTCTTTCAAAGATAAAATAGTCTTATACTTTCATAATCCTAAGCTTGGCCTAGAGAGATTCTTTTCTTGCCCCACACAGAACATTTACCGAGCTTTCCACCCTAACATAAAGGAAATAAAACTGGGCAATGAGATAAAGACTAAAGTGGTGAGTGGGTAAGTGGTAGGTGGGCTGCTTTAGGCAGGATGATGGGGGAAGGCCTTTCTTAGTGACAATTTGAACTGAGACCTGAATGGTGGAAAAGAGCTGGGTATGTGCAGATCTGGAGGAAGGACCTTGCTGGCAGAGGAGCAGCAAGGGACAAGCAGTTCCCAAATTTACAGCAGTGACCAGGGCAGTGACAGGGGTGGGAGGCTGGGGGTGGCTTCAGATCAGTGTGGAGAGTCTGGATTAGAAGCAGAGTCAGCATTTGGGAATGTGCTACTGGCATCTAGAGGAGTCCAGGGATGCTGATCAATGTACAGCAATACAGAGGACAGCCCTCACTGTACAGAATGATCCTGCCCCAAATGTCCATCATGCCAAGGCCAATGTTGAGAAACTCTGATCTCTCTATAAAATACTCTAACTTATAGGCCAAGGAAAGAAAATTGTAATTTATGTTAAGTGAAAAGAGAATTCATCAAATGACTTGAAACAGTAAAGTGTCCTGAAGAGGTTTACATTTGAGAAGATAAGTGGCTGCTGAAAGGAAAATAGATTGTCACAGATCAAGAGCAGAAACAGACTAACAAAAGGGTTTTCTTTCCCCCCTAATTTGTGAAATAGTAGCAGTGAGTAGTCTATAAGAATGGAGATGCTGGCTTGGCTTAATGGAGTTAACTTTGGAGATGAAGAGAAAGGGCAGGATTTTGGAAGCAGAAGTGACCAGGCTTGCTGATAGATTGGGTTTATGAGCCTGGATCAAGGAGGGAAATCAAGGATGACCCCTAGGTTGTGCCTGGGGCAACTAGACAGGTGGACATTAGAATCATAAACTTATATGGATAGGAATGAGTTAAGGAATAACAGGGAAAACCAAGAGTTCTCTCTGAGACATATTAGATTTGACAAATCTATTAACTATACAAGAGAAAATCTCATAAGTGACTTTCCCTAACTAGGCATTGAGGAACCCCAAATTCTATGATTCTAGAGTGATAAGGGCTTGAGACAAAGAACTGAAGTTGATAAACTTTGGCAGTATCACCCCGTTCCGAGAGATTCTTCTCCATTTCACTAGATACTTTAGAGCACTGTTGTGAAAAAAGGCAAGTCATAGCTTGTCTATAGGAAATTAGTCCAATTTTGTAGAAACCAAATCATGCTGCATAAGGTCTGACATTCCTATGGAGTCAGAGTGAATTGAATTGAATCAGTTGTTGACCAATAGCATGGAAGCATCTGCCCCAAACGAGGTGTGATATCTTCCCAGTAGCTCCCAGAGGGAGAATAATAGAAATGAAATCACACCCATGCTACAAAAGGTGCTGTTTGAACCTCCCAAGAGAACACAAGACCTTGGAAAATTATAACTCCCCCTCAGTGATTGCTTTCCCAGTGATCTAAAGGCTGCTCTCTGTATCTCTTCCCAAATTCACAGTGTCTTGTATTCCTGACAAGATTTGAAAAGACCTGAAGCAGTTAAAATATCTTCAAATTTGTAGCTGTTTCCTTGGTTTCCATCCACAGACTGACGAAGGGCTCATTCTTTGAGGTTACCCAGGGCCAAATGAGCAGAATACATTTTTTGTAATACTGAGATGGTATGAGAAAAAGGGGAAGGGCAAAGTTCCTTTTATTTTTATTATTAGGTTTTTATTTTTTAGAGGGTAGGGGCAGGAAACATCGGTAGCAAGGAAAACATCCCATCTTCTGCCTGTGTGAGTGATGGAGGTGGGGGAGAGCTCAGGGGAAATAATCAGCCTTAGTTACGGCAATTAAAGAAAGAATGTCAAATCTCCCAGAGGACCCTTGCTTATTGGAGAAGCAGAGAGCAATCTTGCTTGCAGCTACTTAACTGGAGGAAAAGTACAATGAGCCCTGTTTGATGACGTTTCCTGAAGCTAGAGAAACATTCCATGAAGATCACTGTCCCCAAGACTTGCTGAATTTGTTCTATTGAACCATAAAGCAAAGCCAAAAGAGATTCTTAGCAATTCATTTATAGGGGAGAAAAAGAGGGAGGGAGGAAAGGAGGGAGACAGAGAGAGAAAGAGAGAGAGAGACAAATTAACATTGACAAATATTTTTCTAGGGCTTACCATATGCCAAGCCGAGCTTGGTGTTATGGATACGATGGTGAAAGAAGGGTCTAAGGCAACTATTTTAGGCTTCTGGTCCATACGGTTTCTATCACAACTATCCAACTCTGTCACAGTAGTGTGCAAACAGCCAGAGAAATATGTAACTGAGTGAGTGTGGTTATGTTCTGATAAAATTTTCTTTGCAAAAATGGATGATGCAGTGTATGTAGCTTGTGATCCATAGTTTGTCAGCTATGATTCACAAACTATGACAATCTCTGGCTTAGAGCATTGTTCTTATACCTTACTGTGTACTAGGATCGTGTGGAAGATTTATAGCAATGCTGATGTCAGCCCCATCTCCAGAAATTCCAAGCATGGTCTTGAGCATCAGTACTTTGAAGAAACTCTTCAGGTAATTTGAGGTGCATGTAGCTAGAGATTAGAATCAATGGGTTTAGAGTTGTAGTTTTTGCTTGGTTACACAATAAAATTACACATGTGTGCGTGCACGTGTGTGTGTGTGTGTGTGTGCAGGAGAGTGTGTGAATGCTTATGCCTAGCACCACCCTTAGAGACACTGATATAATTGGAATGGATGTGGTCTAGGGATCAGAAAGTTTCAAAGCTTTCCAAGTGATTCTACTGTAAAGCCAGAGTTGAAAACTACTCGTCTAGAGGGCAAAATAAATGGGCAATTTCAATACAGTGTGATAATTATGGGACAGAAATAATTTCAGCAAATGAGTTATTTATTCATTCTTGAATGAACACTTAATCATTCTCGCTATGTGCTAAACAGGGTTTTATATTTTTATAGACATGAACTCATTTAATCGTCATGACATTTTCTTTTCTTTTCTTTTTTTTGAGACAGAGCCTCATTATGTAGCCCTGGGTAGAGTGCCGTGGTGTCACAGCTCATAGCAACCTCTTGGGCTTAAGTAGATTCTCTTGCCTCAGTCTCCCAAGTAGGTGGGACTACAGGCTCCCACTACAATGCCTGGCTATTTTTGTTGTTGTTGTTGTTGTTGTTGTTGTTGTCGTTTAGCAGGCCTGGGCCGGGTTCAAACTCACCAGCCCGTGTATGTGGCCAGTACCCTAACCACTGAGCTATGGGCACTGAGCCCATTGTGACATTTTCTAGGGCAGGTACTATTAATATTCCCATTCTAGAGTTGAGGAAACTGAGGCATAGAGGGTTTAAGTGGAACAGATGATGTGATAGTGTTTTAGGAGAAACTCAAGGGAGAAAGTGATGTGTGAATTGAGACCTGAAGAATAGATAGGAGAGAGCCAGGTGCATTCAGGGTGCAGGAGAGAAACAGAGCGAGGAGCAGACTCAGGTGCAGCCAGCACCAAGGCTGCAGGTGCAAGATGGCCTTGCATCTTCTATGAACAGGGAGAATGAGGTAGACTTGACTGGATGTAGAGTATTCTGTGTTCCTGAAGACCTCAATAAGAGTTTTATTTTTTTCACCTGGTATGATGGGATGAGGTCATTTAAGAAGTGAATGAAAGGGGATAAAATGGGATTAAGTTTGAAGATAATTCCTGATAGAATCTTGAAGAAGAGAAGAAATACGTGGTGGTAACTAGAAGGAGAGATGGGATTAATGACCGGGTTCATTTTAAATGAGAAAGACTTGAGTAGGTTTAAATAGTAAGAATCAGGGGATAGAGCAAAGGTAGAGGTTGAAGGTATGGGAGAATAGAGGGTGGATGATGGAGCAGCATCTATGAGACAAAGACATAGGATCTAGTGTGTATGAGGAACTAGTAGAAGGAGCTCTTTCTTCTTCCAGGAGGGAATGGATTGTATGGATGCATATAGTTTTTCAGTGAGTGGGCAGATAGGTGGAGGGAATTGTACCTAATTTTTTTTTCAATTGTGGCAATTTTGGTTGTAAGGAACAGAGACCAACTTACATTTGCTCAATAGAGGTTATCAGTTAGGACTGCATGCAGAAATCCAAGTGTAAGTGCTTAGTCCAACAAAGATCTTATATTTCTCAAATACTGAGAATCTAGGGGTATGCAGGTCAGGGATTTTCTTAAGCTACTTAGAGAAATCATTAGATATTTAGGCTCTTTTTAGCTAACAGATTGGCCATGATCAGTGTGTAGTTTTTGTCCCCCTGGCCACAAGACATTTGCTGTATCTCAAGCATTATATCTGAACTCCAAGGAGAAAGTAAGGGCAAAAGATACATATCATATCATACATATCAGTGCAGTCTTTCCATTTAAAAAAATTTTTTTTTTATTTGAGACAGAGTCTCATTATGTTGCCCTTGGTAGAGTGCCATGACGTCACAGCTCACAGCAACCTCACACTTTTGGACTTAAGTGATTCTCTTGCTTCAGCCTCCCCAGTGGCTGGGACTAAAGGTGCCCACCACAACACTTGGCTATTTTTTGTGGCAGCTGTCATTGTTGCCTAGCTGGCCGAGGCCAGTTTGAACCGCCAGCCCCAGTGTATGTGGCCGGCATGGTAACCACTATGCTACAGGTGCTGAGCCCTTTTTTTTAATCAGGAATTTTTTTCCCAAAAGATGCCAGCAACAGTCTTATATCTCAACACTTATATCTCATTGGCCATATTAGGCCACATGACCATCCCTTCTACAAGGATGCTTGGGGAGGCAAGTATACTTAATTGGTTATTTAATTAGTATATTGTCCCTCAAACAAAATCAAGGTATTATTCAGGGTAAAAAGAAGAAGGGAGTGTGGTTAGGAAAATAACAACTTCTACCACAGAGGAATACATTAAAAAATCTCGGGGATCCAAGGAACCAAAGTAAAGCCAGATTTTATAAAGTTTGAAACTGGGACCTGAGATCCTTTCTCTGTAATTGTTAGCAGGGAATTGCTGTCTTTTACCCATGTACCTGCTCTGATTTCCCTTCTTTGTTCACCAGCTCTGTTTACAGGTTTCTGCCTGATAGTAACTCTTACCCAAAGCTCATGCTAGCTGCCCAGCTAACTTACTTTCTGCTGCTTCAGTTTCACAATTCCAAATTCAGGAAAATACATTGGTTGAGCCTAACTTTTTGAACCAGACTTACCCATTATTCATGACTGGCTAGTCAATGCATGATCCAAGCTGGGATAGGCAGCGAGAGGAACTGTGTGATTTGAATGTTGGCCACACTCATGCTCAGGCACCATGAGGTGTAGTTTCCTTTTGAAGGAGTTCTGGGAAGGGGGGCTAATATAGACTTTTTGCTTTCTTTGGGAAGCAGAAGGTGAGGTCTTAACCTAAGGATGATCAGAGAAGAAGTGTTTAAGAAAATTTATGCTATATTTGCATATTTGATACTCCAAACTTTATGTTGAATTTATATCCCAAATGTTGGAGGTGGGGCCTAGTGAAAAGTGTATAGGTTATGGAACAGATCCCTCAGGGAGGAACTGCGTGGGTTATTACTCTATTATTAATAGTTGTTATGAGAATTTTCCTGAGAACTGGTTGTTAAAGAGACCCTTGAACCTTCCTTCTCTCTCTCTTGCCTTCTCTCTTACCATGTGATCTCTGCACATGTCTACTACCCTTTACCTTCTGTGATGAGTGGAAGCAGCCTGAAGCCTTCACCAGAAGCAAGTGATACTCCCATGCTTCTTGTACAGTCTGAAAACTGTAATGCAAATAAATATCTTTTCTTTATAAATTACCCAGCCTTAGGTATTTCTTTATAGCAATGCAAATATACTAAGCAAGTTCAGGAGGAACTTTCTTAGAAAAAGGAAACCTAGAAAATATTCAAAATGGATTTTAGGACTCACTTGAGTTTTAAGACCAGCATTTTGAAATGATTCCATTCTTTTTGATGATAGGATTTCTTCAAGCAGAGATCAAAGCCTAATGATGTGTAGGAAGGAGGCAAATGTTGAATTCATTCAGGGATGGAGTTTTTACAAGTACGTGAAAAAGAGATTAGTACAGAGGATTAAAATATTAAGGACTAATAAAGATCTGGGATGAATGTCAGCTATTACTAAAAAGAAATCATAGAATTTAAGATTTCAGAGACCTGCAGTTTCTTATTGGATGGATGATTACATGGTCTAGGGTATAGTCACAAGAGAGGATGGTCACAGAGGAGTAGAGGTAAAGACCATAGAGTTGAGAAGGCAAAAGATTTGGGAGGTATAGTTAGTTTGCTTAAAATGAATACTGAAGCCATTTGGGATAGTGGCAGTATTTTGAATGGAGAGGAAAATAGTATACCAGGATATTTAGCAAAAGGAAGGAGTGTCTATGAGTGAGTAGGTAGCTATGATGTAAAGGTTTAGAGAGTTTAATCTGGACATTATTTTTGATTTCTCTCTATTCCTCACTATCCAGATCCAACAAATCATCAGGCTTTAGAAATTCCATTTCATGAAAGTTTTATCCAATTCATCTTTTTATTCTGTTTCCCCTATGTTCACCTTAGTTTAAGCCACCATTTTCTCCAAAATTTGCCATTATTATAACCTATCAATTAACAACCACTGTTGATCTCTTTAAATAATTCTTCACACCAAAGACAATTTAAAAAATTATGAATCTTGAACAATGCTGGCATAGAGGCAAGCCAGCTTGACTCTCCCCAGTAGAAAACAACACAGAGATCTACACCAGGGACAATCCAGAGCACAAGTATGAGTATGAAACAGTTCCTGGAGCCACAGGGAAGTGGAAAAATTTTGAGATTATAGAAAAATGAAATTTCCATGTCTATGACACCCCTTTTCTCATTCTGCCTGGCACTAAGTGTGTGAAAAATCTTCCTCTAACTTACGGTTTTTACATTGGTGGTTAACCAGATTCCCCATGTTATTGGTTACCCTGGTAGGAGATACGCTCTTGCCTTCACTCATGAGTAGCATCATGCCTGCCTGAAGGGAGAAACACCCTGGAGGATAGGCAAAGATAAACAGGGAAGGTGGAATTATTCCCAACATGGAAACTTTTCTCTGTATCTTGGCCAAAGATGAAATTTTTTGGTGTATTTTTTTTTTAATTTTATTTTATTATTAAATCAGCTGTGAACATTAATGCAATCATGGGGCACCATGCACTTGTTTTATAGACCATTTGACTTATTTTCATCATATGTTAACATAGCCTTCCTGACATTTTCTTAGTTATTGTGTTAAGACATTTATATTCTACATTTACTAAGTTTCACATGTACCTTTGTAAGATGCACCATAGGTATAATCCCACCAATCACCCTCCCTCCGTCTCCCTCCTCC
>CAUYPK010144961.1:0-28417 GCA_963574355.1 Loris lydekkerianus
GTGACTGGGAAAATACCAGGAAGGCTATGTTGAATATTGGGATGAAAATGTGTCAAATGGTTTATGAAGCTAGTATATGATGCCCCATGATCATATCAATGTACACAGCTATGATTTAATAAAAAAAAAAAAAAAAAAAACCTTAGTTTTCAAATCCAGAGATATATAGTTATCCACCATTGCCAGAAGTTTAGAGCTTTCTCTCCATGATTTCTGAGTATACACGGAAGAGAGGCTGCTCATATCAAGGTGACCGAAGAAAGCGCATTTGCAAAGAAATGCACCAGAACAAGCAAAACCTAGCCCTGTGCTTAGCACAACTGTTGGTAAAAATCAGCACCAAATAAGTACCTATTAAATAAAAGTTCAATGTATGCATTTCATTGTGTATCATATCAGTATACTGAACCCCATAAATGCATCCATGTACAAAGTTATAATTTAATTAACATAAATAAATAAATAAATAAATAAATGAAGACTCATATTGGGGAAAGTGAACAAAGGTGGGAAAACTCAAGTCATACTGGGTGAGAAAGCCAGGCACAGAGTCTCAGAGACTTGGTTGGCCTGAAAAACCAAACAATTGCCTGAAAGGCAAATCTTCTGAAGTCAAAATTTAAAGCCTGGTGATGCAAACTCTGGATTTCAGATAGTATTTGTGATCTGTGATAATGGATAGATGTTCTTCTTTATTTCTATGTTGTAAGTGTTCTTCTAAATCTTTACATTAACAGAGCTATTAACAAAGTATTATGTGGATTTAGTGTTTTCCATAATATGAAGTAGAAAATTCTGTTTTTTTGTTTTTTACCTTCATCCACATGCACAGATTTAAAACTGACTTAGATTTATTAAATAATTAAAATTCTGTTTTGGAGGTATGTCAGTGTCCTGCCCTGTCCACCACACTGCTGGAGTACAGTGGCATGATCATAGTTCACTGCAGCCTCAAACTCCAATTTTTTTGATTTCTTGTAAAGACTGGATCTTCTACATGGCACAAGCTGGTCTTAAATTCCCAGGCTTAAGTGACATTCCTACCTCAGCCTCTTGAGGTGCTGTGATTGTAGGTGTAAGCCATAAAGCCCAGACAAGAAATTAAAATTCTTACATTCTGTAAATAGTATCAACCCCAGGAACTATCTTTCTTTAAAGTTATTGCTCTGATAACAGAGAAAAAAAATTTTTCAAAGAATTTTGAATGCAATATTATTTTTGAGGAGTGTGCTTTTTATGTTCCAAATTTGTTATTTTATTTTGTTTTATTTTCTACTTGATAATAATGATATGGATTTGTGCAGCACATACTGATGCTTTTATGTATAAAATGTATAGCGATCAGATGATGATATTTCGCATATCTATCATCTTAAACATTAATCATTTCTTTGTGTTGGGAACATTCAATATTCTTCCTCTAGCTAATTGAAACTATATACAGTAGAACCTCTGTATATTGGTCACCCAGAGGACTGTAACAAACTGCTTGATGTATGGAGGTGGTCAACATAAGTAACTAGGCCAGTTTATGAATATTAGGTCATCTTAAGGAGGTGGTCAATGTAAGGAGGTGGTCACCTATGGAGGTTCTACTGTAATATATTATTGTGACATTCAGTCATCCTATCACTGGAAGTATTCCTCCCATCTACTGATAGGGAGATATTTGTCAAATAAATTATTAAAACTTTATTTTTTGGACTATATTATTATTATGTTTTGGATTATATTTTTAAAACTACTTTTTATAATTGGATGAGTATTACACTTAATCCAGGAAGCATTTTAAATGCAAATGAAAATGAGTAATTCTTATTTTTTATCTTTAATATTAGACTAGTATGATAGACTGTACCATGTGATCAGAGACAATTAATTGTTCTAGCAGAAAACACCATGAAATATTATTTTGTTCAGCATTTCAGTATTGATGAAACATATAAGCAACCTGTGCCATATAAAAATTATTTTAAAAATCAAGAGTGACAAGCAATGGGTGAAAGTGGAAATCTGTAACTTTGTGAGCAATAGAGTTGTTAATGGAGCTAGCCTGTACTGTATGATCAGAAACTATCACGTGCTCCAGTTAGAGTTTATGCAAGTAAAATGTGGTAATTAGTTTTGCAAACGCATAAAGAAAAAAAATTTCAAAAAAAGATAAGCCAGTCATTTTTTATCTTAAATACCATAAAGTATTCTATTCATTAGCCTTTGAAGTTTCCTGTTTTTCCATTGATTATTCAGTATAATTATAACCATGCATTCCAACAAGGTCACCTAGGACGTAACTGAATACACAGAGTTAGAGTTTTAGTTTTGGAACCTCACTCCAAAACGGAAATAAGTGCAGTTGCTTAGAAAAATCATTCTTGAACCAATTAACACATTCCCACTCTTTCCTTTATGATGCAAATTGCCATTAAAAGCAGTGTCAAATTGTACTGCACATCCCGTAATGAAATGAGCAAGTTCATATCATCTAACTTTAAGACACAGAAAGATTACCATTACAAGCGCTTTCAGCATTCTGAATTGTACCTTAAATATTTCTCAACAAATGAAACATCCTCACCAGTTACAACTGCCAACAAACCCTATTTTATTTAATGTATTAATATCCTCTAAGGTGGAGTAACAGCATGATTACTCATAAACACACACGCAACATGTGTGCCCAGTAGTTGTCAACCTTGTGGTCCCGCCTCCTCGTTCCCTGAGAACTTAATGACCCAGTTTAAAGACTTTCTCATGTCAACTCTTGTCATTAATCTGATTAATAAGAAACTCCACCTGGGCTGCCAGTACAAAACTAGACCCTTAATTTTATATCATCAACTAACACAATATCCATCTCTAGAATTTGATTATCATCGAGAATATTCCAGTCTCTAAAATCTCACTTCATTTTTCCACAGCTGAAGGCACATTCAATAACTTGCACTAGTACTAACACTGTCTGTCTTTCTGTCCTTCACCTTTTTTTTTTTTTTTTTTTTTTTTTTGAGACAGAATCTCACTATGTCGCCCTTGGTAGAATGCCAGCATCACAGCCCACAGCAACCTCCAACTCTTGGGCTTACGTGATTCCCTTGCCTCAGCCTTCCAAGTAGCTGGGACTACAGGTGCCTGCCACAATGCCTGGCTATTTTTTGTTGCAGTTGTCTTTGTTGTTTAGCTGGCCTGGGCCGGGTTCAAACCCCAAACCTCGGTGTATGTGGCCGGCACCATGACCACAGCACCACAGGCACGGAGCCTCTGCCACTGTCTTTCATTGTTTGTGTTCTCTTCTTTCCACTATCCACTTCCTAACCCATCCCAACTTCTTTGAGATCACTCTTCTTGTTCTTATATCTCCTAATCCTGGACACAGTACTGTATTTACTGAGAGAAAAAAAAAAAAAAAATTCACAAACTTATCATTGTCATTTCAAATGCATTGTCCTCAAAATTAACAAATCAAATGATTCCATGCCTCTTATTTTCTTAGCTCTTTGCTGAATTCCATAAGGTTAAATATTTTGTTAATGTTTTCTTTTTGTTTGTGACAGAAACATTTTTGGTTGTCTTCCTGCAACACTGGCTTTTCCTTCTCAATCATCTTTGCTAGTCCTTTCTCCCCTACTTTGTGTCTTAATACAGAGGTGCCCTTTGGTCTTTCTCTGGATTTTTCTCCATTCTTCTGAAGTTTATGTATTCATTTATTTTTTATAACTTCAAGTCCAGTGGCATTGTTGGTATTCCCAACATAGAGAAAAACATCCCCAATTCTTCACTGACCCCCCCCCCCATGAGCGAAATATGGCCATCCCAAAATGTCACAATGATTGTGACTTCCTTTAACCAGTAAAGTGATCACAAATGATACATGCCTTTTCTAAGCCATCTAAGTAGAAGTTTTAAGGACTATAATGTGCCCCTGCAATTCCACTTTCTTTTTCTACTTTGCTGTGAGAATGTCTGCTCTTAGATGAACCTGCTTCTCCAAAACAGAAGAAGACAAGTGGCAGCGTCATAGGGAATCATCTGACATGTCATTGAATACAGATAAAAGCTTGCGTTTGTATGCCACAAAAACCTGGGATTATAAGTGCTCTTTTTTTATAATTTCCCAAAAGAGTTCTTCACATTTATAATAAAATTCAAACTACTTCCTTTTTCTAAGAAAAACAAAAGTTCTTTCTCATCTGATACTTGTGTCATCTACTGCTTCTATCCTTGCTTCTCTCAGTGTGCTTATGCATCTTGACATTTTATCATTTTCTGCATGGGTCATTATTTCAACTATTACCTATTCTTGGATATATCTGTTATCCTGATTTTTGTATATCTGGCTCCTTTGGTTTCCTTCAGGTCTCAGATTAAATGATATCTGAGGTAGATTGTTAATAACACAAAACAACATAAAACAAACAAACATACCCCCACACACACACTAATTTCCCCTCCTTATACATACTTACTGGTGGTGTCCTTCACACAGACTCTGGGCTTGTCATGTAACTTGCCCGGGACATTAGCAACTGGGATCCGAGCAGAGATTCCCAGCTGCTGAATTGAACTTAGTTTCTTTGGTGGCTGTGGGAACCACTTGCCTCCAGTGTATACTGGGTCAGGCTGGCTTATAGGATAATGAGGGGCACGTGGCCTTGATATCTTTTGACTAACAGCCTATTAATCTTCAAATAGGTGAACAAGGTACTCTAAGGTCACGTCTTACCCAGCCAATGTTAAAATCAATTAAGTATATATTGGGAAACCCACCAGAAAAATCATGAAAATGTGCCATAGAGCTCAGATGTAAAAAGATGGTTATTATTTTAACCCAGTATATTTGGGTGTTTATTATGAAGTTAAAGCTAATAATCTCCTCAGAATCATTCCCTTATCCCGACAGACACACTGCCCTATCATTTCTTAACATATCATCACTGTTAAATTTTCTGCACAGCATTTGTGACCATCTAATCATTGCTTCTTTTCTGTCTGTCTGCATTTCCTCCATTACACTGGAAGTTCTGAGTCAATCTTACTGGACTTCTTCACTCAAATGTCCCCAGGGCCTAGAATAGATTTTTTTGACAAATAATAGGGATTGAATACATATTTTTTGGATAATGAAGGAAAGAATTGAAGTGTGTTTCTGTAATAATAAATGCACTGGCAATACCATTTTTAATACACTAATTCCTTAGGAATTCTCTCAGGAACAACTTTAAATCTTTGACATATACAATTTCAGTTCAATACATATTATTTTCTTTATTCTTTCACAAAATAATTTGTGCTTATATTGAATCCAAGCTCTGCTAAATAGCAAAAACTGCATTTATGTCCATTTATGGCATTTCAAGCCTCTGCATAATGAATAAGAGTACAGAAATTAAAGTTGTATATATATTAGGGTATCAGTTGGTACTACTTGTTCATTTTGTAAATTTTTGCCCAGAATCCTCTGAGAAATTTATGTTCTCATTTGACTGTTGGATATACGTAGATGTCAGGCTTGAAATATCTATAAACTCCTCCCTCCCTCAGCCACACCTGCCAACAGTGGGGCAACAGAAAATTCAGTGAGATTGACAAGGGCCTTCCTGGTATCTTCTATTACTTTGCTTTACATTAAAATATCATTAAAAAATAGAAAAATCATTCTATTTCCTATGGACCCATGCTGGGGAGTGCGGAAAATCTATGAAATGATCTAAGACCCTCTCATTGTATTAGCAATCTATAGTCCTCTAGCAATGCTTGTGCAAGCAAAATCTTTAGGATCATACTATTGTCCTGGCCAAAATTCTACTACAAGTTTCAGTTCCCTGTAAGTTCTGGCTTTCATTTATTCCCTTCCAGAATCAGCATGATGGGTAAAATCCTGCTTAGAATAAAGTTTCCTTGTCCAGTTTTCTTTAGTTTTCCCATAACATTTCCTTGTTTCCTTTTGTCTAGGGTAAAGGCACACTCTCCCTTCTTATCTAAGTCTTTGCAAAAGTACCATAATAGGGTTTAAATCATCAAACATACTTACTCTTAACCTAGGTATACATATCAAAGGTGAAAATCTAGGGTCAAGTTAAGGAACTTTCCTCAGTAAACTAACAAGGCTTAAATCAATTCATTTACTCCAGGTTTATCTTTCACAATACCCAAACTCATTGACTGTTCCTCAATACCGTTATTCTGAGAATTTATGTTTATAGACATATGTGTTTGAAAACAGATATTTTCAGTATTTCAAAGCGTGCAGGGACTGACTTGCCCACAACAGACTCTTCTGAGTGCTTGCTAAGAACGTAAATTCCTGATTCACACATGGCAACTACTTAAGAATCACAATGATTAGAGATAAGGGATTTGATTCTTATGTGCTTTACAAATAAATGCATTTTAAAAAGAAAATGTAAAATATACATGAGACAAAGTGCTGAAGTAGGTTTCAGCACTAACCCACTAAAATTACACATGCGCCTACCCTTATTTTCATGTTCTAGAAATAACCCAATTTCGTCCTCTCCTTCAAGGTAGCCCAATCACTTGGTCCTAACCAAAATGCTACTCATGAGTCAACCATGTAATAACCAGAAAGTGCAGATAGGTAGTAAATCCTTCCAGAAAATAACCATAAATTTAAATATAATATCATATTGAAGGTGTTCAAAAATATTTTGAAATTTTAGACACTATTGATTTTATCTGAATAACACAGTTTGCCTAATATGAGTTATTATTAGCCTACTTGGTTAGCTTTAAAACCCTGATCTTGGCTTACATCCCAGGATCTCATATTTTATAAAGAGATTTAATTTATAAACATGCTCTGAATAAGTCTGTATATGAAGAAACCTCTAAAGTATTTAAACACTATTCACTTTCTTAAAGCAATTAAGTTAATTGATTTATGGAAATTACCAGATGTTTAATATTTTAAAGTATTTTTACAAAATTTCCATACATGAATTGACTCCTAATATCCTACATCCAAATAAAATATTTCTTCTTTCAATTATAAATAAATGTTTTATACTTAACTTGTAAAAATTGTGTCAGTCAAGAAATTGTTCAAGAATTCTGCTAATCAGAATATATTTTAAATATAATTATTTACTTTTTAAAATTAATTAAGAATAGATATGTATATCCAAAAATTCTCTGAACAATGTAAATTAAACATTATTCTGGAATTGTCCTAAATATGTATGAAAATCATTGAGGACAAAATGAGTTACCAATGTAGCATGTAGTTAATGCTCATTAAATGTAGCTATTATTATAGCCTAGCAGGCATCCTTAAACTTTTTAAACAAGGGGACAATTCACTATTTCTCAGACTACCATTAGAGGGCCAGACTATAGTTAAAAAAAAAAAAAAAAAACAACAAAACAAACTATGAACAAATTCCTATGCACACTGCACATATCTTATTTTGAAGTAAAAAAACCAAAACGGGAACAAACACAATCACATCGCCTCATAGTTTAAGGACCCCTGGCCTAGAGGTTTTGATTAGGTATATTTTTTACATGTTTCAAAGTAGGTATTTTTTTTAATATGGACCCCTCTAGGTCTGACATTGCATATGTGTTACACACGTATCTGAACTTAAATTTCATTGACTATGTTCCACTCTTTGATCTAAGAAATCAAATTTTATGGGGCTGTAAGATTTCCCAAGGACTGAGGAGGATAACATATAAACCAAAATACTAATGCAGGGCTCAGACTAAGAAATCCACCTTTGCTTGCTAGTACATTCCACTAAAAATCTTATGTCCTCCCTGTAGACATATTCAGTGCCAAGTTTTTAAAGGACAAAATAACTGTGCTTTATTTGAATTAAAGTTTAAGTTAGAATTATTGGTGTATTTGAAAATAGCTCAACAAAATCCCATTTCTGTTTTCTTTGATTTGTATTTTGTAAGTGATGCTCATAAAAATGGTTTATCAAATAATCAGCCCCTTTTATCAGCATTTTGAGATGCGCAAAGACAACAGACACAGTGGGCTGCTCCGTTATCATCACGGTACATACTCAGATGAAAACAGTCAAAAAGGTGAAGTTCATCTAGCTTCCATCCTCCAGCAATGGAGTATTACAACAAAGAACATCGAAAAGGACTATGGAAAATCACACATTTTGTTACCTACATTAGAGGAAGAGAATTACCAAATTATGTAACAAGGAGGAAAAAATATAACATTCTTCAGTGAATTTATGTAAAAGATAAGGGTCGTATAGATGTCATATTCATCTATAATATGAATATTTTTTAAAGAAATGACTTAAAAATGTAGCCTTCTAATTTTGACACTTGTGACTTAACATACCAGTAATCCTATTTTTCATTTTCCTCAGGCTATTTCAACTAACTTCTAATTTACCAGCCAAATTGGTTTCCCAAATTCTAATGTCTGCCCATTCTAATAGAATCTACAGAGTAATGTAATTACATAATCCATCCCTTATATGGGACAAAGATGGCACAGTTAAAATGTCAAATAAAATCAAGGCTATTTGAATGAGAAATATTTTCCATTGTAATTTTTCCTTTCTCAAAGACACATGAATATACATGTATAATTTTCTGTAGGCATGAAACATTATATTATACTTCTGAAAATAAAAAGTCTCAAGAACCATTTTAAAGTACAAAGTACTTTACATTTGTAACTTTGGAAAAATTTTCTAATTTTTCACAGCCTCAATTTCCTCATCCTTCATGTAAGAATTAGAAGCCATAATGTTGTCATCGCATGATGTTAATAACCAACGATTTATGAGACCCCCCCAAAATCATTTAAGAAAATAATTTAGTGGAACTTAGTAATTTAATGGGATTATAATGAATATAATATTATATTGACACTGAAATCTAAATATTTACTTGAAAAATGTTTTATAGGTTTTTACAGGTAGAAATGGTAGTTCAGTAAACTGACACTTTACACAATTATGGAGAGGTTGTAGATATGTGTGAAGTGTCAGTTTACTGAACTGCCATGTCTACTTGTAAAAACCTATAAAACATTTTTCAAGTAAATGTGCCCACCTAGGATGGAGAGCAGTTATAAGAAATAAAAATTAGTTAACATTTTATCTATAACACCTACACACATACCCCTTTGCACAGGAAAACAGATATGGTGTTAGCATTGTCAGTAGATACAAAGTTAAAAAAAAAAAAAAAAAAGAAAGAAAGAAAAGAAAAACCTATGGAAACACCGAATCATATGAAGAATTTGAAGAAAAGAATCTAAATTTTAAAAGCATGTAGCGGCTCTGTGCCCGTAGCACAGTGGTTATGGTGTCAGCCACATACACTGAGGCTGGTGGGTTCGAACCCCACACAGACCTGCTAAACAACAATGACAACTGCCACCAAAAAATAGCTGGGCCTTGTGGCAGGTGCCTGTAGTCCCAGCTACTTGGGAGGCTGAGGCAAGGTAATCACTTAAGCCCAAGAGTTTGAGGTTGCTGTGAGCTGTGACACTACAGTACTCTACCAAGGGCGAAGTAGTGAGATTCTGTCTCAATACAAACAAACAAACAAACAAACAGCATGTAGTATACATTCTCCCATGGGGAAAAAAAAAAAAAATCAAAGATCCCAGTTTGTGTAAGGACATATATTCTAATATATAGACACAGTAGGTAAATAATATATCATGTGTTGAAAGCAGTAAGTGTCTGGGGAATATTAAAAAGAAGTAAAAAAAAAAAAAAAGAAGAAGAAGACAGGTAGATAAAGGGGATTGGGAATACCTGTTGACAAACTACTTTTCAATCAGGTGCATTTAATCAGGTGTTTCAAAAGGAGTGTTTGAAACCAAGAGAGGGAGAGGAGGTCTGGAGATGTAAGCAAGGGAATGATTATTATGACTGATTACCACAGCATTAAATCTAACAAACAAGATACAGAAACCAGTCAAATATGGAAAAGCGGTTGAAAAAAGTAGATAGGTTTGGAGGATCATGGGAGAACCCAAAGAAGAAAATAAGAGAGATAAATTCATCTAAAATCTAGATACTTACATTAACCGGATGGTGGACTGTGTTGCATGAAATGGAAATTATGGAGGAGTTGTAGATATTGGTAATATATAAAATAATGAAGGTTCTTGTCAACAAAAGCATAAAATTGTTGACATTTTTATAAAAACGTAAAGCAATAATATAAGAATATTTGGCAATAAATCATTGAATATTTACTTTTTTACTTAAATCATTGAATATTTTGTGTAGATTATTTACACTGTTAATAGAATTTAAAATATGATTTTATTTAACATTATAATAATAATATGTAATATTTAGATACACATAGATATAAGTGATAGAAAACTAACAATTTTAGGTGATAAAATACGAGAAATGAAAAATATGAATTTTGTGAATTTGGAGGAAGGAGGAAGAGTTCTCAAATATCTTTAAATTAAGTTCTGATTAATTGCATTTTTGCCAATCTCCATAGTAGTAAAGTGCAATTTTTCTTATAGCAAAGATGTCAATGATTGTTTCCCTAACAGTGCAATGATGTCCAACTTCATGTAATCCCAGCACATTCCCTGGATATGAGGTGATATATCATTTTGCAATTTTACTATAATGAATATCCTTCAATGTCATTTTTCTCTCTGTAATAAAATAGAGGTAAACTATTTTATTTTCTGATCTGTAGTGAGGTTTCATTTTAAAGAATAAAAATTAATATTAGACCTTTTGAATGAAATGCAATTTAACCTTATTGTCATATTTTGAAGCATACTAAATTCTTCAGCTAGAATTGATATAACTAAGTGGTTTTATCCAGCCCAATAATTTTAAGCGAAAAAAAGTCTTTTTTAGTGCATCTCAAAAAAAATACTGAAATCATCAGTGACAAGGTTAACATTCCAGGGCATTCAATCTATCTTTTGAATATGCATTGTCAGACTAGCCCTAGATACCACCAAAATATGTTTCCCTAACAGTAAATCATCATCATGATTGCCATTATTGATCTGTAGAGTCAGTAACCGAATCTATCCATGGGATTCAACGCCATCCATCTTGATATTATATAGCTCCATCCTCCTGCCTAAACCCATTAAACTGTCATCTGTGGGCTTACATCATTTTTATTTGAGGGACTCAGTGAAACTTTGCACTTTACTTGATTTCTAAAACAGTTCTAAGCCCAAACTATCTCATCAGGAAAATTCCATTATTTCCTGTTAACATCGGTCCTTTCCTGTTACATCATTTACTAAGAATGGAGATTGTAATAACTTTATATGAGAGGATAGGCACCATCACTAAACATAACATGTTATATGGGATATACATGTTTATTTTTATGTCTACATGTATATTTAAAAGTGTATATATGATGATAATTCATAGCCATCAGAATATGATAAATTTTGTAAATTTGGAGCAGGGAGGAAATTGGAGGATGGCTAATCCCTCGCCATCAGAATATGGTAAATATTACATAATGTATAATTATATAATGTTGGTGTTCAGTTCCATTTAATAACTGGTAGATAATACTATTGTATCACTGTTACGCATGTTCTCAAAATAATGAAATAATAATAAAGAAAAAAATGTAACTGATAAAGTATATAGCTTATATTATTTTCCTAGAGTTAAGTTTACAGATATTTTGGTGTTTGAAATCAAGTCTTTTCTTACTTTGATTTCCAAAGACTTTCCAGGGACTTATAAATGGATTTCAATGTGTATGTGGATGTATCTTGACAATGCATGCAATAGACTTTCTCTATTTATTCTAACAGGTAAGGAAAATATCAATTATTTGCAAAAGTTTCTCAGGGCAGTCCCGAGAATTTATAATAATTAATCTATAAATTACTAAAAGATAAAGGATAACTAGAAAACTATAAATAACTATGAATAAGTAATTTATAAATACTAAGAGATAAAGGATAACTAGAAAGCATTATTACAGTATAAAGAATAATTATAAAAATAAATTTACTGAAAATAATAATATAGTATATTGTACTTAGCATAGACTCAGCATATTGAAAGTAATCTTGAATATTGGTTCAATATCAAAATGAAACATTATCTATCTAGCTTACAAGTCATATGTTAGAAGCTTTTGGGAAAAAGCAGGCACACATTTATTTTATTCAAGTGGGAAATGTATGTATACAGAAGTAAGTATAATGTATATCCTTTGGCTTAAGAGTAATTGAGGCTTTTACCTATAATTTCCTATTCTATTAATTTTAAACTTAGAAATATCTTTCTGTTACAATGTGATGAATTTGTCAGTCGTATTTCACAGGTGATAGAAGGTGTGGACTATTGAACATTTTCTATTCATCTTAGTTACAAAGTAAGAAAATAAACTATAACTGAAAAAAATTCCAACTTTTGATATCAAATAAATACCTCGAAAGAAAATTTGAGAGGCAAGTAAAATAATTTCTATTTTGATATCAAATAAATACCTAGAAAGAAAATTTGAGAGGCAAGTAAAATAATTTCTATTAACTTGATAGGTATTATACTATTCAGTACATGAAAAACAAAATCTTTCTTTCTCATGATTGCAAATCTCCACTACTATTTCTCAAAGGCCTGAATCTAAAGAGTAAAATTTTAACTAAAGTAACTTTTTACTTACTCTAAGAAGAGATGGTCCTTCATGTCATAGTAAAATTTACAGAATTTGTGAGAGCCCTATCAAAAGCAATATTTAACAAAATTAAACTCACACATAATTTCCTTTTCATCTAAAAATATTGTGTCTTTTCTAAGACAATTCCTATCATATATATATATGTTAATTACTATATATATTCAATATATTTGAATATATATAACGTATTTATGCATACCTTCAAATGTCATAGGGTCATTACTGGTACTCACTAGACTCTAGACATCAACGTTGGAAAATGATTTCTCTCTGTTTTCCTGCCTTCAAGAAACTCACAGTCTAGAGAATTATGTAATAATAATACAAATCTAATCGAATGAGAACACTGCAGAGATAAAGATATTCCCATGGCTGGACTACTGCGATGCTGAAAAGATTCTTCTGAGGAAAGTGACAGCAGGACTGCATACAAGTAGGTCTTTGCCTCCACCTTTCCTTGAACTTTAAGACCACCAGCTCATCGTCTTTCAACACTGACTGTAACACACAGCATATACCAAAGTGCACTGCATGTATTAGTTGCCTGGAAAATACTTTCTAGTAAAGATAATTTAAGTTATATATTCATCCATGCTTTATCATTTCTTCCCTACTCAGACCTTAGCTATTTTCTCTAAACTTGAATTTAGTTGAACAGGTTTTGAGGACAAAAGCTGAATATGATTGAGGAGGTAAATATTCTCCACTTGAAAGGATTTCTAAGATTTTGGTCTTTGATTAATTTTGCAGTCATAGACATAATTCTAGGTACAAAAGTGTATTTGTGCCCATGTGCACGCTCCTCTGTACATATACACGCCATTCCCTTAATTATACAGTAAGTTTCCAAGAATTAGTGATATCTGCACATACATACATATACCCATGTAAATCCTTTATGTATTACATATTTTATTTTGAAGAGCTTCATTTATGGAGAATACATAAAAGTAGAAAGTATAGTTTAATTGATCCCCATGGCTCTCCCACGGAGCTTCAATAATTGTCAACCCATAATTAACATCATTTCATGTATACCCTCATCGACTTATGTCCTAGTGTATTGTTTTGAAGCCAATCCCATATATTAGGGCACTTCATTTCTAAAGATTTCAATATGTTATTTTTAAAGATAAGGTCTTTTTTAAAGAAAACAATTTTTATATACCTATAAATATAGATGTATAGAAAGTAAAACACTTCTAAAGCCAATTTGGACAATCACCGATTTTCACATTAATATCACTTCTTTGAAATTTTTCATAACAAATATAAATGTGTTTTGTCCAATAGAATCCCATTTCATATTATTTAAAAAAAAAAAAAAAAACATTTACTGAGCACGTGGTGGACACATTCTTAATACTAGGGATTTGAAGAGGGATTTGAAATGGCCCTAAACCTTTGTACTCAGCAAAATGTATTCTGTGTAGTATGTGCCAGGAATATTCTCAGAAAAACAAGTTTGTTTTTTTTCTAAGTCTCAAATTTGAAAAATAAGTATTATCTTACCACAAAATTACTATGTTTACTAATAAATAGAAGAGAACAGTCTGTGGAGGAATGAATGACTCATAGGAATGAATGAGATTGGTGAGCTCAGGCACAGGAAAGGGCCGTGCTTGGTTTATGAGAGAGTAGTTTGAGATTTTGTATTAAGGAGGAAAGAAGTTAGGGGAGACAATGTTCCGAGGAACTCAAACCATAGGAAAGTGACTGGAAGATTTGTGAACATACTTTGTGTTTTCTAAACTCTAGGTTAATTATGAGAAATGGACTCGATGCAGTAAAGACTGGAGCAGCAAGCAGGAATTTTTGCAATAGCTAAAGACAGCTGGCTCTTTAGCTAGTCCTGATGCAATCTTTCCAAATTCCTAACAGTAAAACCAAGTGAAGGTTTATGAGCCTTTATTCAATTGCACGCCAAGAGCACAGTACTGGGAATAGTTTACTCTCGGTCGGCAGTAACAGGATACACTCTATGTGGAGAGATTTGAAACAATAATAAAACAGTAAAAATCAGTCTGCTTTTTATTATCACCTTGGGTTGACCATGCTAAACTATATCAGAAGATATCTTTTGATAGTCTAAGTTCTAAATAAATGTTACAGTTAATGTTTATCTTCAGTAATAAGAATATACTTGTGAGGTACAACTTGTCACATTGGTCTTACTAATCCTATAATAAAAATTATACTGCAAGTGATTTTTTTTTTTTTTTTTTTTTTTGAGATAGAATCTCACTTTATCACCCTTGGTAGTTCTCTGGTGTCATAGCTCACAGCAACCTCAAACTCTTGGGCTCAAGGGATCCTTCTGCCTCAGCCTCCCAAGTAGTTGGGACTAAAGGTGCCCACCACGTGCCTGGCTAATTTGAAAGATGGGGTCTTCCTCTAGATCAGGCTGTCGGGAACTCCTGAGCTCAGGCACTCCACCTGCTTAGGCCTCCCAGAGTGCTAGACTAACAGGCTTGAGCCATGGCACCAAGCCTTCTCTGTGAAATTTAATGCAGAGAATTGCTAGTTATACAGTCAATCCTCAGTGCAATGAAATTAACCTACACATGTTCATTTTAAGAGGAAATTTGTAAGAATTCATAACTGTTTGACCTTCTTTCGCTTCATTTTCTGTTTTTAACCACAAAAGTATTATATAATTCTGTATTCCAGAGCTGTATGCAATTCTCCTTTCATGAGTTTTTTTTTTTTTTTTTTTTCTCTAATGTGAAGTTTTAAATGAGGTTAATCAGAAGCAAAATACATCCACAAACAGCCAGAATTAAACTCAGAAAAAAAGTTCAGTGGAACACTAAGCTGAAATCATTCTTTGAAAGTCAGAGTGTGGAAATTGTGGAGGAGGCCATTAATCATGCAACCACAACAGTAAGGAAATGGATCATTCCAAAAAGAGTAGAATCAAATTTCTAAGATGATCTGGAGAACTGACAAAAGATGCTCATCTCACGTTGTCAAAGATGTCAAGAGAGGAATGGTTGACTTAACTTCCTTTATCGTTTTCATTAAGAAACTGGAAGCTTATTCTAAATCAACGAATCAGCAATGCCGTGTTTGTTATTATTTGGCTGTTTTCTACAATTTTTTTGTAATAGAAATACTATGTAAGGTTTTAAAAAATAAAATTGAATTTCATGGCGTATTTTCTGTTGAAATAAACAGTGATTTGTGAGAGCAGAAAACATTATAATAGATTCCCAAATAGGTTATTTATGAATCACTGTAAAATTCATCTTTATATTTAAGACTTTTTAAAAAATATGTGAATATTTTTCCTTTATGTGAAAGAAAATATAAAAAACTACAGTTAACGATAATTGCTCTTTGACCAAAAGAGAGAAGAAAGCTGACAGACAAATCTGCTTTTAATAGCTAATGGAATTTAAAAGATCAATTTTATGAAAGTAATTGAAAAGTGTGTGTAAGTTAGCCTCAAAAAATTAAAAATTATAATATTTATTAATGTGTTAGATCAATTTATAGGCATATTTTTTTTCCTTTTTCCCTAAATTATATATAATTTGATTTAAAAGTATTTCTTCATTATTTTCCTCTTCATCGTTATTTTTGAAATTTTTCTGTGAAAAATTTACCGACATGCATTTCAGTAAAATAAAACACTCTGCATTTTTTCAGCTATTATTACCTCTTAATTCATCTTAGTCCTGAAAATAGTTTTGTCATTTAAACAAAGAAGGTACTAAGAAATAATTCAGCCTGGCTGCCAAGCAGACAAGGTATCACGGTGCCCTCATTAGACCCCGGACACCTTCATGTAGGTCACCTTGTGCTTGCTGGGGAAACTTGACATAAATTATATCCAAAGTTCATTTATGGATTGGACACAGTAGATCCTTAAGGAATTATTATACATTTAGTTAAATTTGATAATGGCAATGAGATTATATTATAAAATGTGAAAGGCCATAAAGTCTGAGATTTGTTTTGGAATATTTTATCACCCAGAAACAGAAAGGAGAGACCAAGATAAATACTGAAAAGAAATAAAATAAGTTTAGAAATATTATTTTTTAATTTGAATGTTGGAAGTTAATTATCATATGCTCTCCTTGCGGCGAATGATTCAAATTTTTCATAATTAAAAAATAAATGCTAAGCAAGAAAGAGGTCATCTTTTTATATCAACCTGGCTTGACACACACTATGTCACTGTTTTTTCTGAGAGAAGTTGAGTCTCAGCAGGACTGGAAATATTAATAGAGAGATTGAAAAGTTTTAAGTTAAAGGTATATTGCAAAGAATAGATTGAAACTTCCTCCCACTCTTTCTGAAAATTGTAGATCTTCATTAAATCTTAATTTACCATTTGCAATATGTCTTAGCATTGTTACTGAAGGCTATTAATTTATGCCAAATGAAAATACAGCACTGACAATTAGATTCATTTTTGTACGACCTGTATTGGTAATTTCTAGTTTTTATGTTAATGTTGAATTCTACAAATAGTTCATTTCTTTCTCAGTCTTATTTACCTATAAAACCCCTGTTTCAAAGGGAATCCTTGATGAGCAAAACATAAAACAAAAATCAAAACTGCTATCATGTAATCATTAGCTTGGAATTCAGCAGCTACTATGTCACTTAGCTTTTTTTCTCCCATCACTATAATTCTCCTGAGAGTTTCTACTTAAAGTAGTAAATGGAGGATGTGTTTATTGGAGGACTGTTTGAACGTTCTTTCTTTTTCTAAGTACAGCATTGCATAAATTGTGTGTGTACCTGCATGTGTATTCATGTGCATGGGTGTGACCTGTGTACATCTTCAACTTTACCTTACAGGAATTATGCTACTGACTCCTATTAACAATTATCACCTGACTTCTCAGAGGTTCTTTTCACAATTTTTCTAATAATTATCTCTAAGAAATATTTCTTAAAATTTTGAAAAAATCTTATACAAACATTTAAAAGCTTGAAAAACAACCAGGTCTGAGGAATTTAGATGGGAGAAAACTGGAATAATAAATCATAGCCAGAGCTTTATTGAAATAACATATTCACAGGTCCTAGAATCTAACTTGAAATCCCTTTCTTACTTTTTAAAATTTACTTTCACAAGTAATTTAAAAATTGTTTACTAATATATTATGAAGTCACAATAAATAATTTATACTATTGTAAAAACAAATATATTTTGTAGTTTAAAATATGCATATTGTAGCTATTGTAAAACAATGACAATACTATCTTTTCTAGATAAAGAATCACATAAGTTAATGTCTGAATTACAGCATGATATAGCACAAGAAAGCACAATATGTCACAACAACAACACAATAACAGCACTGAATACAATGTACCTGTCTGCTGTGAACTTTGAATTGTTTTATTGATCGCCTGGCAATCTAAGCGTGAGTATCTGGGTATAAGTTAACATGAACAGTGTTTCTGCAGGCATTTTAACAGTGGAAATTTCTATTGTTAGTCAAATCTAGCTTTATGCAAGGCAGGTAAACATAAAAAAAGCATGATAGGTTACTTTGTCCTTTAGTGACCAATGTATCCAAGAAATACTTTTTCTAAACGCAAGTAACTTTCCCATTTGTTATGCTAAAAAGATAAATACTTGTTCATATTGACTTTTGTTAGTGCTGTGTATTTGACATGTGATTTTCCCACTGTTATATAAGCACATAGATTTCAATAAATATAGCTCTTAATGCTTAAAAATGCTTATTTCATTTGAATAACTGAATTAATTAAAGAAAATACATCATAGACCTTGGGGGCTTACATGAGTTTAAATATATTAAGAATTTAACAGAGTACCTGCTCCTTAGATAGTTGTCCCTTTCAATTTCCATTTTTCATTCATTTTAAGTGTATAATTTACTTCTTGAAATCTTTTAAACCTAATTTACTATCAATCCATAACTTCACCGTGTATGTTTAAATTCTCCCCCTTATCCTCAAGGCTTATTCTTGGACAATGTCATTCAGTTGTTATCTCTAAGCAAGTATCTCTTAAACTACAAATTATCAAATGTTTATTTTATTTTCCTTCGTTAATCTAGTCACAAACACATGTTGAATACGTATTTCGCTCTAAGCCCTCTGCTGGGTATAAAGAATAGAGTGTCAACAAGAATAATGATTTCCTGTCCTCCAAGACCTTCCATTGTAATAAAAGAATATAGAACAAAAACAAATAACTGAATAATTTCACTTTGGAGAGTATTCTGCACTTTGAAAAACCAAAGCAGAATTACTGGTCAATGTATGACAAGAAGCAGAGCTAGCTACTTTGGAAGAACATGAAGGAAGAATTTTTGGACAGCGATGTGTCCTGCATTTTATTGATAAGGACCATGAAAATCTGAGGCAAAAACCATGCAGGTAACGAAAAGTAAATCAAGAAAAATGCCTTGAGACTGAAATAAGTTTGATTCAGCAAAGAAAATAAAATCGCCAGTTTCAGTTTACATAGCAGAATGAGCTTTCCAGCTATTTTCATCCACGCCGTCCTGTGCTCAGGCCTTCACACAGCAGTGTTTATTTAAAAACCTCAGATGCTTCACTTGGCTAGTGACAGGACTACTGCAGCTTATTTCAAAATGTGAAATAAATTTCAAACGATTTATCATAGCTTGAAATTCTGAGTCGGGCTCAATTCTATCTCTGTGACATCATCTCCCATCAGTTTTTTCCTTGCCATATTTCTAACCATATTGACTTCATGGTGAAGGGTAGAATGCTAACACATCCATCCTTGATCCGTTTGCAGTTGATAAGAGTTTGAGGACTACAACGTATTAGTGACGGTGACAAGACGTATCCTAGATTTGGAATATAGTCATACTTGATTCTCTGTAGAGTTGTAACAGAGAAGAAAAAAAAAAAAAAAAAGAAAAGAAAGGCCAAGATATGCACAAAATTTTTGGCCTAAAATACTAGGCAAGAGCAGTGATGTGACCAAGCCAAGAATAGCCTGGGCAAAGGTAGATTTATTAGCGCTTATGCAACTCTTTCCAATCTGACCCTTTTCCTCCATAACTAGGGAAGGCTTTCATTTATCTTTGTGCCTCAAACTAATCAGTGATCATATCCTGTAGATTATAAGGTCTTAATATTTTGCATTTATTCTCTCTATCAGAATTGTTTCTTACTCAGGTTAATATTATCAACCTCCCTGTTTAAATACTTCCTCCTGATATGGTGTTTGCAAAATGCAAATCTAACACACACACACACAAACACACCCTGGCCCTGCAGAAAGTATTTAGTGGTTTTTTATTACCTTCAAAATCAAATGTAGAGGCAGGCTGGGCACAGTGATTCAAGCTTGTAATCCTGGCAATCTGGGAGTCTGACATGGGGGGAAACTCTTGAGCTCAGGATTTCAATACCAACCTGAGCAAGAGTGAGACCACATCTCTACATTAAAAAACAAAACAAAAAAAATAAACAAACAAACAACAACAAAAAAACAACACATTCTGCCTGAGCACTGTGGCAGGTACCTGTAGTCCCAGCTACTTGAGATGCTAACACAGGAGGATAGTTTGAACCCAGGGAGATTTGAGGTTGCTATGAGCTAGACACAGGATGAGACTCTGCCTAAAAAAAAAAAAAAAAAAAAAAATCAATGAGTGGGGTGAGGTGACTCATGCCTGTAATCCTAGCCAGCACTTTGGGAGGCTGAGGCGGAGGATTACCTGAGCTCATAAGTTCGAGACCAGCCTGAGCCAGAAGGAGACTTCATCTTTAAAAACAACCAGGCATTGGGGTGAGCGCCTGTAGTCCCAGTTACTTAGGAGGCTGAAGCAAGAGAATTGCTTGATCCCAAGAGTTTGAGGTTTCTGTGAGCTATGACACCATGGCACTCTATCCAGGATGACAAAGTGAGACTTTGTCTCAAAAAAAAAAAAAAAATCAAACGTAAACTTGGTAGACTGGGACACATATGTCCCTCCATCATAAGGTTTCCACTCTACCTTCAAACTCCCCTTTTACTGTGTCCTATCTAGTTGTTCTTGCTTGTAGTTATTCTAAAATAATAACTTCTAAAAATGAATGCTTCATAATTTTATCTATTTTTCCCCTCCTTTTTTTATTGTTAAATCATAGCTGTGTACATTAGTGCAATCACCTGTACCCATTCTAAGATGCACTATAGATGTGGCCCCACCCATAGGGCTCTTGTTCACATGTAAAGAGTCATTTCAAAAAAATAAATAAGACTCTTTTCACAGCCATGATCCTAATGAGGTTCACCCCACTGATCATAGTCCCATTTATGAACACATTGACCATAATATACATTCTCTTTAGATTTCTTAATTGCAAAAACAGTTATAGTCAATAGTGACAGAGATTATGTTATCAGCGTAAGATGGTATGTATGGTACAACAAGGTAGCTATCATGGGTATTTAAAGACGTGATTCAGAGAGAGCCAGCCATCATGGGGATTAGCTCTATAGCTGATTGGAGAGTCATCATCACCTTGGCAGGCTTAACCATGTGACTAAATGTCAATTTATTTCTATTGTTCCTTGCTATGCATGGCCCATCCACATCCAAAAGCTTTGTTTCTATCCCTCAATTTGCTCAAAGTGTTTTTTTTTTTTTTTTTTTTTTTTTAGCATCAAGTCTCCCATAATTTTGATATGAATAAAACTCAGTATGGTGTGGTGCCTGTGGCTCAAAGGAGTCGGGCGCTGGCCCCATATGCCGGAGGTGGTGGGTTCAAACCCAACCCTGGCCAAAAAATGCAAAACAAACAAACAAACAAACAAAAAAAAACAAAACCCCCCCCCCACAAAAAAAACTCAGTACGTCCTTCTCCAGTGCCATTGCTTTTTTTATATAATTATAAAATTATATCTGTTTTTATGTCAAATTTTGGAAATATAATCTGAATAATCCAGTTGCTTTTGATAGAACCTATGTTAGAGTATCTATCTCTATCTATCTATCTATCTATCTATCCATCTATCTATTTATCTATCATCTATCTATATCTAGCTGTCTATCTATCTATATCATGTAGACGCTTCTGGATTTATTCTTCATTACTAACTCTGAATCTGTAGATACATGGTATAAATAGAAAGACTTCCTAGAAGATAAAGGGCTGTGAATAAAAATATACTTTTATTATAAGAAAGTACAGATGAAATGAGCACTAATGCACTAACAGTGCATATCATCTAACTATTATGTATGTTAGTTAACTGATACGGTATCAATTGTAAAAGTGTTGGTTACTAAATGTGATCTAACCATCGCATGTAGCTATCGTAATCACCTATAACCACATCATGTATACAAGTGTGATCAGATGTACAACCTATATCATTATACCCAAAGTAACAGAAGTGGCAACATGTCAAGCAGCAACTACCTGAGCATAGCATCACTACACAGTTACGGCCGTCTAGGAACACATGGTGCCTTCTGGCACGGCCATGTATGAGAAAGCCCAGACAGCTTTATCTTGTCCCACACCCAAGGCCTGGGCAGGCAAGTCCAAACATCTTTGTGTGTCTGTACACCACTGAATTGTACTCCTCTCTGTGTACAAGTGTGCTCATCAGTTCCAATTTAACAGTGAGTACATGTGATGTTTGCTTTTTGCATTCTTTAGATACTTCACATAGGATAATGGTTTCCAGTTCCATCCAAGATGTTTCAAAAGGCATTAAGTCATCCTTTTGTGGTTGAGTAGTACTCCATAGTCTACATATACTACATTTCATTAATTCACTCATGAAGGGATGGGCACTTGGGTTGATACCACATCTTTGTAAGTGTGACTTATGCTGCAATAAACATTTGAGTACAGGTATCTTTTTGGCAAAATGACTTTGTTTCCTTTGTTTAAACGTTTAGTAGTGGAATTACTGGATCAAATGTTAGGTCTACTTTTAGTTCTTTGAGGAATCTTCATACTGTTTTCTGTAGAGGTTATTCTAAATCACAGTCTCATCTACAGTGTATAAGCATTCTTTTCTCTCTAGGTCCAGACCAGCATCTATTGCTTTTGGACTTTCTAATAAAAGCTTTTCTAACAGGCATAAGGTGATATCTCATTCTCGTTTCCATTTGTATTTCCCTGATGATTAGTGTCACTGAGCATTTTTTCATATATTTATTGGCCATTTGTTTATCTTCTTTTGAAAAGGCTTCTGTTCGCATCTTTTGCCCACTTTATAATGGGGATGTTTGTGTTTTTCCTGCTTATTTGCTTGAGTTCCTTGTAGATTATGGTTATTAGTACTTGGTTGAGTATATAGCTTGCAAGTGTTTTCTCACATTTTATAAATTGTTTATTTGCTCTGTTGACTATGTCCTTAAATCTCCAGATGTTTTTAATTTAATCAAGACTTATTCATTTATTTACATATTTTCATTGCTGTAATTGCCTTTGGGGTCTTACTATAAATTTTTTTTGTAAGTCAATTTCTAGAATGTGTCGCTACATTTTGATAGGGTTTCATGCCTTACACTCAAGTCATTTATCCATCTAGAATTAACTTTTGTGAGTGGTGAGAGATAGGGATTTGGTATCAAATTGCATGTGGCTATCCAATTTCCCAGCACTACTTATTGAATAGGGCTTCTTTTCCCTAATGTATATTGTTGTCTGCTTTGTCAAAGATCTGTTGGATAGATGTGGATGGTTTTGCATCTGGGTTTCACAATGAAATAACAGAACTTTCATTCTCAGTATCTGATTTCTTCTTATATTGCATCTCTATTTGTTTCGAGTGCATATCTGGTTTACCTTCTATGCCCTATGGCTAGCACAAGGTAATCACCATTAATAACATATATTATATATGTTAATAAGTAACAGTAAGAAGAAACCAATGGGTTATATTCTTTATCATGGGCATTATGACACTGAGAGATAATTGTAAACAGAATTTATGTAAAATCATATTTTCTACACAATAGGAAACTGTCACAGCCCACCACAGCCACCGCTTGTCAGGGCCTGGGACTGACCAGGTTTCAGCCGGTTTAACTAGGCTCTGGACATGGACTGCTAAGCTATTATCTTGCTCAAGAGCAATTTATCTTTGGTGCCTGAAGGCTATCTACTTTAGCAGGAGAGAGAGAGAGAGAGAGAGAGAGAGAGAGAGAGAGAGAGAGAGAGAGAGAGTCTTACCAGAGTAAAGCAGTCTTAGGAGAATAGATAGATCTTAGTCTTTAGCAGAGCTTAGTAATCTTCAGCAGAGAGATGCCCGGCTGGTGTCTGCAGGCAGGAGAGGAGACAGAGTCAGAGTAAGCGGGACCCGTGATAGAATGTGCATGCTCCCAACTGCCTTCTCCTCCAGCCTAATATAAGGCTGATCTCATGCCTCCCAACACCACAGGTGTAGAGACTGCCAATTCATCAATGCTCTCATCTTGCGAGTTCTCATGCTTGTTAGGAGAGCTAAATCCCTCGTCATGCCCTTTTCACCAAGGTGTTTCGTTTTTGAGCTATACAGGTATTTCTAATAACTCTGTCCTCCTAGCCATAGGCTATATGGGCTGCTACATGAAACCATGCTGCATATAACAAAAAGTCAGATAATTTTCGAATACTGAGCCAGGCACCCTCTACAAAATAGAAGAAATGGGCTGTGAAGCAATTTGCTTTAATGTTTAGTTAATCAATTATTTAAATCTATCATATTCAATATATTTTCAGGAGATATATGTGTTGTAATTTGCCTATTAAAGGGCAATATTTCAAGCTTAATACCTAATCAGGAGCCAGACATAATACGTATCACTTAGTGCATACTTGTTGATGTATGATACGAATTCTCCTTTCAGCACTTAGACACTGGAGTAGAAACGCAACATATTAGTGACAAATTTTGCAAATATTCTGTTTGATTCAGGTACATACTCTAAACAATTTTAAGGACATTAGAAGGTTTATTTAATTCACATATGAATATGGGGCACAAAAGAGTGAGAAGAGCAGGATAGACGAAACTGACCAATACAAGATGATCCGAATAACCTTTGTGCAGCCAGGTACTGAGAAGGTACGTAAATAACAGCAAACATACAATAAAAGCAAAACTACAACTGCAACATGTACATAATAACAGCAAAAACACAAATGCAACAAGAACAACAAATTTCCTGACAAACTCTTGCATAAATTGCCACCTACTTTTTTTCTTTTTTAAAAAATAGGTTTCTTTTAAGTGAAACAAAAGAGAACAATTAGATAAAATCACAGTGACAAGAGAAATGATTCACCTTGATATATTATTGGCAGTCTGCCCCAAATTAAGGCTTACACAACTGAGTGGTGAATGGAAATCCTGCATAAAAGATTTACATCAAGTAGAGGACGTGAATAGCTTTAACTTGTTGGTTATAGTTTGTAGACATGATAGTTAACTTCAGCAATACAAGATTTCTGCTGAAGCAAAAACTGGTAAGTACCAGGAGCATCTCATTCTCGTCATATCTACTATCTGTCCAGAAACCTGATAGGCATTAGTCTTTTTTTTTGGTGGACCTTTTCTCATTGTAACGTGACACGTTGTTTTCCAGGAGCCACAGCATGCTTACTTTTCGATGCCAGGTGTGCATATGAAAGTGACCATTTTCTAGCATTTACATCTTTTCTAGAAGGAGTTAAAGAAATGAAAACACTTGCCTTCTTACAAGGAGTTTCAGATTGATCCATTAAACTTAATATAGCAAAATCACACTGTTTGGCATCATTGTATAGCTTGCATTGGATTTTCACATGTTTAATGCAAATCTGTGATATTCAATCATTCAACATAGAAATACCCATGCATCAAAAAAGATAAAGTTTATTCTTAGGTTGCAAATGGGTTACAGCATTCATGTGAAAGCCCCAAATTAGTTTCATAGTAGGGGTGACATTCACTTGTGGGGCGTCTTACAATGGTACATGTGAAACTTAGTAAATGTGGAATGTAAATGTCTTAGCACAATAACTTTGAAATTGCCAGGAAGGCTATGTTAACCAGTGTGATATAGACGTGTCAACCGGTCTGTGAAACTAGTGTATGACGCCCCATGATCATATCAATGTACACAGCTATGACTTAATAAAAATAAATAAATAAATAAATAAATAAAAAGATAAAGTTTCTATCTCAGGTACTGAAAAATATATCTGTAAACACATGCACATACACACATATATATGAATACATACATATGTAAAATAAAGCCATACAACTAAACTGTGCATATATTAAGGAGATATATAATGCAAAAGAAAATAAATATGACTAATGGAGGAAAATAGTTATCTGTATTGTTTGTTGTTAGAATTCTTCCTTGATTGCTAATTCTTATTAACCTTCTTTATAATAAAGCATTGTATTATTTTTAGCAGGTTGTATTTGGGACTTTTCAAAATATTTCTCTGTTAGTACATTCTAGAAATAAATAAATAAAAAGTCTGTATATATATATGTATATACTTTTTTTTTTTTTTTTAGATACAGTCTCACTTTGTCACCTTGCGAGGAATGCCCTGGCATCATAGCTCACAGCAACCTCAAACTCCTAAGTTCAAGAGATCCTCTTCAGTAGCTGAGACTATAGGACCTGCCACAACATCCAGGTCATTTTTCTCTTTTTAGTAGAGATAGCGTCTCACTCTTGCTTAGGTTGGTCTCAAGCTCCTGAACTCAAGCAATCCACCCACCTCAGCTTCTTAGAGTGCTAGGATTACAGGGGTGCGCCAATGCTCTCGGCCTAGAAATAATTTTTTATGTGTTGATCCAAAATTCTTCAATAGTGGAGTCTTCTAAGAGATTTCAACTGGACCTGTTCTTCTACCTCAATGTGGGAGACCATCTTAGAGAAAGCCCAAGTAATTCCTACCTTGGGCTACTTAAACCTTAGTGTGCTCCCCTCCCCTTGGCTGGAAGTAGGAACTCTGATTTGCTCCTAAACATTGGAAAATGGCAAAAGTAATGGCATATCACTACTGTGATTAGGTACATAGCAAGTGTATGCCAAAGGAGAATGGCAACCTTTTCCATAATTAAATTATTTAAGACTCCATTTTAAAACACTGGTAGGAACATTCTCCCTTGTGGATTTGAAAGTTGCCATTTTAGAGAGAAACTACAAAAAGGGCGATGAGGCACAAAACTGCAGACAACTTTTAGGAGCAGAGTGCAGCACCCAGCTGGTGACTAGCTAGAAAATGTGAACCCCAGTCCTCAGTGACTCTTACACTAGGAAAGCCTCTGATGAGATTCAAACTAAACCAGGGCCAGTGCTTTGGCTGCAGTCAGGTGAAGCCCTAATGTAATGAAAATGAAGCTGTAACTGGATTTCTGAAAAGCAGAGACTGAGACTTTAAATATGTATAGTTTCAAGGCCTTATGTGTGTGGTAATTAGTTATGTAATATGGATATTAATATACCTGCAGCCTAAGAAGGATGCTTCAATATATCTGATCAACCATGATTTTTAAAAAAACACACACTTTCATCTTTAACAAGCATTTAACATTTTATGGGGACAGATTTAATGAGGAAATTATTTTAATTGTGTTTTTGCCCTAGATCCATTAGAATGAGCATCCAAGTAGACAAACAAAAGGAGTTGTTTTTCACGCAGAATTTACAGTCCTTAAATGTTGTGGTTCTTTGTGGTGTTGTAAATCAGAATCATTTGTGAATGTTATTAAAAAGTTATAATAAAAATTAAAAATTACTCTCAACCCCTTAATATCTATAGTGATTGAGGATATCTACGTTCTCTATCTTGAAATACTTAGAGGAATGACACGGTCTGAATGTGTTCCCCAAAATTTGTGTTGAAACTCAATTCAACTCAATTGCGGGGGTATTAAGAGGTTAGACTTCTGGGAAGTGACTGAGTCTTTAGGGTGGAGACCTCCCGCATGGATTGAGACCAATATAAAAGAGGCTTCAAATAGCTCAGCTTTTTGGTTTGTTTATTGGGTTGTTTTTGGTGCTCTTCTGCATTTTTCCCTGTGAAGACACAGTATTTGCCCTCATTGGAGAACACAGCAACACAGTGCTATTTTGGAAACAGCCTTCCTGAGGCTTGAGAACTGTCGGCATCTTAATCTTCTACTTCCTAACAATCACAACTGTGAAAATAAATTTCTATCATTTAGATATGTATTTATCATTTTCTGTTACCCAGTCTATGTTATGTCAGAAGCACAAACACATTAAGACAGACAGGAAGTAAAAGAGAATGGAGGGTCTTTCTGCAAATAGAAGTAACCAAGGGCTGCAAAGGCAAATCTGGATCTTTCACAGACTATCAGTGATGAGTCTAATGTGTCTAGTTCCTGTAAGACACATTGTGGTCTGATATCCAAGACTCTTCACAATGCGACTCCACTTATTTTCCTAACATTCTGCCCTGCATTCAAGACATTGAGAAAATGGGCTGGGTATGGTGGCTCATGTCTGTAATCCTAGAACTCTGGGAGGCTGGGGCTGGTGGATTGCCTGAGCTCATGGATTCCAGACCAGCCTGAACTAAAGCAAGATCCTGTCTCCGAAAATAGCCAGGTGTTGTGGTGGGCGCCTGTTGTGCCAGCTACATGGGAGGCTGAGCAAGAGGATCACCTCAGCCCAAGAGTTTGAGGTTACCATGACCTGTGACCCCATGGCACTCCATCAGGGACAACAAAGTGAGATTCTGCCTAACCCCCCCCCCCAGAATAGAAAACGTACGAAGGACGGGGCGGGCGGGGGGGCTCGGTTCCCACCTTTACCCAGGGACTGGAATG
>CAUYPK010144964.1:0-30113 GCA_963574355.1 Loris lydekkerianus
CTCCACCCAAACCTCCCCCCTCCCTTCCCCTTCCTTGGTCCTTTCCTCATAGTCTTGTGGTATAGTTGGGTTATAGCCTTCATGTGAAAGCTATAGTTTAGCTTCATAGTAGGGCTGAGTACATTGGATACTTTTTCTTCCTCATTTATTTTTTGAACATCATATTTTAATCTTTAGGTTGGCCCTCCAAAAAATAAAAAAAATTATTTTGCAGTTAATGACATTGTGTACTATTGTAGCTAGCCTGTGTTTTATGCTTATTTTATTAATTTTGTCTAACATTTGACCTTCACTTTTTGATAGTTTTTGTGAGCATCAGGAAATGTTCCAGCTATTGAATGGGCACTGTAATTTATATATTGCAGGCAGATACAAAACTCAGTTTATCTTTACATTTTGTGCCCCGCTTATTCTTGATGTGAAAATTTGTAGAGATAAGAAGAGTAAAGACGATTTAGAGGAATCATCATTATTCCAAACCCCATTGCCAAAGCCCAAAGCCATTTCCTTTCTCAGGCGAGGGCCATTGCAGGGCCATTGCTGATATTCTTAGGGAAGCTTGTGACAGATCCAGCAGGGCCCTTAAGACACTGCTGGCGAATTCCAGCCTGCCCTAAATTAGCACATTCAGAGGTTTCATCATTTTTAAAACTTCTTCATACAGGAACAATGACTTTTTCTCTCCCACAGCGTCATTGTGACAGGCAGGGGGCTTTCCTGGCCGTATTTATGAAGCAGCTGGCCCTGATGTTTGTGATGGGTTAACTGTCTTCTGGAGTTAATGAGGTCAGGGTCACAGGTTCCCTTCTTGGGAAGGCCCTTTAGCTTTGCTTTGTTCTGGGAGCTCATATTGTACTCTTAACCCAGGCTGGCCATCTGGTGAAGGCAGATCATCGATCACAAAGGGACTAATAAGCAAGTCTGTGGGAGCAGCAGCGCGAATCTTTCTCAGTAATTAGAGAAACAATTCCAAAAGCACGTACACATTTGTGTTTTGTAGCATTATTTTAATGTGTCGAAGCTAACGTGGTTATCAGATGTTATTTCCTTGTTATTCCTGTAGAACTTTAACACTGTGTTTTCTAGTTAGGATTTTGGAGATGTCTCGTTCAGCAGTTACGCTGTCGTTAATATTCTTAACCTCCTTTGAGGTTTGTAGGACAGCAAACCCCGTATCCCTTACAGACCCAATTCCACTGAAATTAAAAATATATAAGTTAAAAAAAAATCAAAACACCATTTGAAATGAGAATAGATAGAATTTCCAGGGAAGAACTTTAGTTTTTCTATGTATACCTTGATCTGCAAATCTGTCATTCTCTTTATTAAAATAACTTTCAGTGTTGAAGGAAATGTAAGAGATCATCTAGACCGGTGCTGTCCCATATGGTCCAGCTGGTCCCATGTGGCCAGTGGACATTGAGATGTGCTACCATTTTAAAATACATCCCACATTTCAGGCTCTTGGTATGAAGAGAATGTAAATGATGTCATTAATAATTTTGTGATGTTGACTGCATGTTGAAATAATACTGTTTTGGCTATGGTGGATCAAATAAGACCTGAAAATTAATTTTACCCATTTCTTTTTGCCTTTCAAAATGTGTCACCTGGAAAATTTAAAATTACATAGTTGGCTCACATTTGTGGCTTGTGTTCTATTTCTGTTGGGCAGTGCTGATATAGACCAACCCCTCATTTTACTGAAGAGGAGGCTCAAGTTCACATGTTTAAGTGACTGAGCTGAGTTCTTTCCATGGCCTGCAATCTCTCCCGACTAATAGGTTATGTGCTCAGAAGATGGGAACTCTGAACCACTAGAGGTCCATTTAGTGCGTGGCAATTGCATCTTGCTGGATGACATTAGGTCTAAGAGAGATAAAAACAAACAAAAAGATTACATTAGGTGTTATGAGGGGTGTGGGGTGTGGGTATGCAAGTTGTGTGTGAGATACACACACACTGCATGGAGGGTTTTGTTTTATTTATGATGTTGGTATTTAGGCTCATTTTACCTTCCTATAGAGGTCTAAGGTGCTGCAGCTTTATTTTCTTCTGAAAACTGCATTGAAATATTAGATATCAGGCTCGGCGTCCGTAGCTCAGTGAGTAGGGTGCCGGCCACAATCACCAAGGCTGGTGGGTTTCGAGCCTGGACAAGGCTTGCTAAACAACAATGAGAACTGCAACAAAAAAATAGCCGGGCATTGTGGTAGGTGCCTGTAGTCCCATCTACGCGGGAGGCTGAGGCAAGAGAATCACTTAAGCCCAAGAATTTGAGGTTTCTGTGAGCTGTGATGCCACAGCACTCTACTGAGGGCGACATAGTGAGACGCTGTCTCAAAAAAAAAAAAAGAAAAGAAAAGAAATATTAGACATCAACAAAAATTAGATATCAACAGTTACAGCTGTGCAATAAATATTTCTTATTCCCAAGAGAATTTGAGGTAGTTTTCAGTGAACCTTCATGGACAAAGCAGAAGGCTTTTAGGCTGAAATGGTTTGGGAGGAGGAGAGCTGAAAGGAAGAGAGATCGTTCACCTGTGTTCTGAAGAGAGCGCTTGTGAGCTGTGTGACTTTTCACGGCTATTCCTGATGTTCTGATCTTGGAAGAAATAGTCAGGGTTGGCCGGTGCAGAAAATGTGGCCCCAGAATGTGGGCTTCCTGTCAGTTTTGTGAACATAATGGTCTTTAGTTGGCAGAGACAAGGTGGAAAACCTCATACCCAAATTTTGTTTTGTTATTCTCAGTTGAGATTTTTTTTTTCTTTATTGACATGAGCAGCTCAAGTGTGACTGTACTGATTAATATCTTAAAGATGTTTACTGTATGCAGCTCCAGATCTAGACTTTCTTTCTGGCCCATGTCGAGAGTTCTGTGTCACTGTCAGTGGCCTAGTGACAAGGTGTGAACAACGATTTTGTCAGGCAACCTCTGCTCCTTCAAGTAATCTCATCACCTGTAACATTTGCTATTAATGTTTATGAATTTATCCTTTTAGAAGGACTAGTGTGAGAAGTTGAAGGAAGATAGGTGATTACTTCCAGAATAGTGGCATATAGAAATATTTCTGATTATCATTTTTCTATGCTTTAAAAATTTTTTTTAAATTATTATTTTTAGAGATCTTTTTTTTTTTTTCTCTATTGCCTAAAGTGCAGTGTCTTCATCACTGTAACCTGGAACTCCTGGGCTCAAGTGATCCTCCTGGCTCAGCCTCCCAACTAGCTGGGACCACTGGTTGCACCACCACGCCCAGCCCTTTTTTTTTTTTTTTTGGTAGAGTTAAGGTCTAAAGTTGCTCAGGCTATCCTTGTACTCCCGGCCTTATGCAGTCCTCTCGCCTCTGCCTCCTAAAGTGCTGGGATAACAGGTACGAGCCACTGCACCAGGCTCAATGTTCTTTTTTTTTTTTTTTGTCTCTTACAAACAACCTGGGTATAGAGCAGTGATTTTCAACTGGTGTGCCGCAAGAAGATCTTAGATATGCTGTGAAAAGTTTTAAAGATCATTAACTAAGCTATTTTTTTCTCTTTTGTTTCATTTGATCAACATGATTTAAGTTGTTATAGAAGTTTAACTATAGGCTCAAGTGTGCTGTGAGATAAAAAAAGGTTGAAAAACACAGAGGAAGAAAACAAGATAGCAATCTCTGAATAGTTACCTTTGAACAGGCAAAATAAGTAACTACGTCCAGTGCTGCAAAGCTTAATGAAAAGCACTTCTTCCTTCTAGTTCTATCCGGCCAAAAGTTGTAAACCTATTTTATCTCATGTCAATAGACATGTAAGGCTTATGCCCCGCGTACTGGGCATCAGGAGCATAGCATGAAAAGAACAGTGGTTGTACTGATGAGCCCACAGTATTTACAACCTTTGTAGTGGTTTCTGACTTGTAGAACAAATGCATTATGATTTATGATACACAATTCAGAAGCTCATTTCATGTCCTGTTGTGTTTAATGACATCTCCCCTTTAACAGATTTTTTCCCGCCTTGGTTCCTGGATCAGCCGGTGGGGACGCTGGGACTTACACTGAATATGAAGGGTGGCACATGTCCCTCAGATGCCCTTCTGTCCCTCCTGCTGCACTGTAGAGTTTGTGCCAGGCAGTGGGAAGTTGCTACCAAAGAAAAAAGAAAGAACTCACAGTCGAGTGAAGAAGAAAGATGAGGTCAAATGTAAAGTGAGCTGTGATGGAAGGTCAGAGGGCCAGGAGACCACAGAGGAAGGAGTATTCTGGTGAGAGAGCGCAGGATATGAAGGATCAGGAGGAAGCTCACAAAGGAAGTGGCATTTCAGTTGGATCTTGAAGGAAGAGTAGAAATTTAGCAGATGGAGAGGGGCTGGAGAGGAATTCCTGAGGTGGGGAGCCTGAAAGCAGTGATGTGGTGGGGTGGCTGGAACATGGGGCATGGAATGGAAAGGGGGAGCTGACAAGCCTAGAAAAGTGGGGCAGGAAAAATCTGGAGATATTTGAAAGGCTGAAGAGTATTGCATTGGACTGAACACTTTTGTTCCCCCCAAATTCATATATTGAAACCTTAATCTCGAAGGCGATGGCAGTAGGAGGTTGCATCTTTGGGAGGTGATTATAATGATCCTGAGGGTAGAACCCTTGTGACTGGAATTTGTGCCCTTATAAATGGCTAGAGGGCCAGGCACAGTGGGTGCAGTGGCTCACGCCTCTTGGAAGCACTCTTGGAAGCCAAGGCAGGTGGATTGCTTGAGCTCAGGAGTTCAAGGCCAGCCTGAGCAAGAGTGAGCCCCATCTCTAAAAAAACCACCAAGCATTGTGGCGGGTGTCTCTACTCCTAGCTACTCGGGACGCTGAGGCAAGAGGATCGCTGAAGCCCAAGAGTTGGAGGTTGCTGTGAGCTATGATGCCACAGCACTCTACTCAAGGCAACAAAGTGAGACTATGTCTCGAAAAAAATAAAATAAAAGGGCGGTGCCTGTGGCTCAGTGAGTGGGGCGCTGGCCCCATATACTGAGTGTGGTTGGTTCAAACCCAGCCCCGACCAAACTGCAATAAGGAAATGGCCGGGCGTTGTGGTGGGCACCTGTGGTTCCAGCTACTTGGGAGGCTGAGGCAAGAGAATCGCCTAAACCCAGGAGTTGGAGGTTGCTGTGAGCTGTGATGCCACGACACTCTATTGAGGGTAATAAAGTGAGACTCTGTGTCTACAAAAAAAAAAAAAAAAAGGCCAGAGGGAGACTCTTCACCCTCCTCCCATGTGGTACCCAGTGAAAAGTCATATTTGTAAACTTAGAAGCAGGCCCTTACCAGACACCACATCTGCTGACACCTTGGTCTTGGGCTTCCCAGCCTTCAGATCGTGAGAAATTAATTGCTGTTGTTTATAAGCCACCCAGTCCATGTATTTTGTTACAGCAGCTCCAATGGGCTAACGTAAGTGCTGACCGTTTTTATTTTATTTAATTAACTTATTTATTTTTGAGACAGAGTCTCAGTAGCGTGCTGTGTCATACTACTGAGGCAACCTCAAACTCTTGGGCTTAAGAGATTCTCTTGCCTCAGCCTCCCAAGTAGCTGGGACTACAGGCACCCGCCACAACGCCTGGATATTTTTTTGTTGCAGTTGTCAATGTTGATTTTAGCAGGCTCTGGCTGGGTTTGAACCCGCCAGCCTTGTGTGTATGTGGCCGACGCCCTACCCACTGAGCTGCGGGCTACACCAGCTGACTGTTTTTAGGTCAAGGGGCATTGCCAGACGCAGGGGGTGGCAGCGTCACACCTACTTGGAAGGAGGACCAGGAGTTAGGAGGCCTGGTTTAAAGCTCCATCTTTGCCTCTGATTAGCCTAGTGACCTTGGGCAATTCACTCCACTCCTCTGGGCCTCACGTGTCTCATGTGTAAGGTGAAAGAGTAGGGCAAGAGTGGTCCCTTGGGCTACTAAACAGATGCAGTCGTCACCAGGCCACACTGTGCCAGGCACTGTTGAGGGTGCTGGGGTGCAGACAGGGTCCCTGCACCAGGGGAAAGACATTCTGGTGGGAAAGACAATAAAAAGTAATAAATTGTGCATTTCTTACGTGAATATACAATGTACCATCAGATAGTGGTAAGTGCTATACTCCATAAAGGAAGTAAAGCTGGGTCGAGTTGGTAGAAAGTGGTCTTGTTCTGGATGAGTAGCCCAAAGGGCTTTGAGTAAAATAGAAGAAACCTGGGGAATATTTGGAATCTCTTCCAGATCCACAGTCCTGGGCCTAATGAAGTGAAAAGCGATGGGAGTTCAATGTCTTCAACGTTGATTAAAATCAGTTCCCACAGAGAAACTGATTGCAACTTCTGTTAGTTCCACAGACACGGTTGTTGATGGGCGGAATCTTTTCCATGCTCTATCTTGTACATAGCCTGACCACGTATAGCATCATCACGTTGTAGAAAACAGGTTTTTCAGTGTCGTAAAGAAATGTCACTTAGGGTTGACAGTTTGGGTCCTGCCTCTTTTCCTCGGCACATTATTCATCGCAGATTTTGAGGCCACGGGAGTACGCTGACACTTAACCAACCGGCTTCAAGGCAGTTGTTCAATATAGCCAATAACTCTTCTGAGTTATTTTAATATAAATTAAAATTAAATGGGAGCTCTGGGACAGACCTGTTTTAATTACAATTGGAATGCATCTTAGGAGACCATTCTGCTTCTCTTTAACAGTGTCATTAAGATTTCTTTAAAGGAATCGTTAATAAGCCGGGTTTATCCTGAGGTCATTCAGTTTGGTTAATAGATGATTCTTATCCAATCAAGTGAAAGGCTAAAGAATACAAACATTTTTGACTCTAAATGCTTTCCTTGGTGATGTGAACTTGTAGGGCAGTCATCAGCACAAGGATCCTTAAGACTGCTGTGTTCTTTATATTCAGAGTGATTATGTTGGGCAAGATGGATTTACCACTGATGGAGGGTCATTCACATGGAGTTTTAAATTGATTTCCTGGAGTGGGGAGGTTCTACTTTTCGAGGTACACATAGTGTAAAATATGATCTCTGACCTACCCCTGACACGGAATCCGGGCTGTGTTGCTTTGTTTCCTGGGATAGTAGTTCACAGCCAGGGAAACTAGCCCTGCCTGAATTATTTATTCCATCTTCTCCTTAAACTGTTACAAGGAGTTGTTCTAGAACGGAGCGCCTTACAAATTTGAGGCTTGCAAGTATATTTCTGTTTTTTCTTCATTTTCCTTTTTACTGCAGATAGAAACACCTCCTGGTCTCTGGTTCAGCCTGCTATTGTTTACAGTCCCTGCTCTAGATTACCTCGTTCTGCCGGTCCCTCTAGTAATGTGACTTATCTTTTTAAAATTAAATTCTCATTGTAATTCCCTTGTGCATTTTTCTTGCCTAGAATGTTTACTTACTTCCTATAGGACATACGAAAGAAAGGAAGGAAGGAAGGACTGGAAGGAAGGGAAGAGGGAAAGAAGAAAGGAAATTCTGTTTGCACACTGCCTTAACCAGTCATGTTAGTTTGGTTTGCATATTATATCTGAATTTCTTGTGTTCTGTCTTTTTCTTTCAAGTGTTAACATTTTTTTTGGTTGTTCTTGCAAAATATGTCTAACACAAAACTTATCATTTTAACCTTTTTTTTGAGATTGTCTCGTACTCTGTTGCCCAGCCTAGAGTGCAGTGGGGTCGTCATATATCACTGCAGCCTTGAACTCCTGGCCTAAAGCAATCCTTCTGCTTCAAGTTCATGAGCGGCTAGGACCACAGGCTTGCACCACCATACCTGGTGTTTTGGTGGCTGAGAGGGGGTAGAGAAAGGATCTTGCTATGTTTCCAGGGCTGGTCTCCAACTCCTGGTCTCAAATGATCCTTCTGCTTCCCAAAGTGCTAGGATTATAGGTGTGAGCCACCACAGCCAGCCTTTAACTATTTTTAAGTTTACAGTTCATTGGCATTAAGTACATTTGCCATTTTGAGTACTAGTCACCACTGTTTATTTCTAGAACTCATTCATCATCCGAACCCAAAATTCTCTTTTTGTATGAAACCCTAAGTCCCCATTCGGCTTTCCATCTCTATGAAGTTGCCTGTTCTAGATACTTATATAAGTGGGATCATGGGGTATTTGACCTTTTGTATCTTATTTCACGTCACATCTTTTTAAGGTTCGCTCACATTACAGCCTATCTTAGGCCTTTCTTCCTTTTTATGGAAGAATTAGATTCCATTGTATGTATATAACACATTTTTAAAGTCTGTTTATCTGTTGATAGATGTTTGGGTTGTTTCCACCCTAGGGGATTGTGGATAATGGTGCCACTAACATTGGTGTACAAGGATCTGAGTCCTGCACTTGGAAAGCAGGACTTTCCAAAAGTCTTTTGGCTTTGTATATAGGAGTGGAATCGCAGGATCAAATGGTAATTTTGTGTGTAACATTTTGAGGACCTGTCACTGTTTTCCACACCAACTGCTGTTTCCCCTTCCCACCAGCAGTGCACACCGTCTCCAGGTTCTCCATATCTTCGTCGATACTGGTTATTGTTCATCTTTCGATAATGGTCATCCTAATGGGTGCAAAGCGATATCTCATTTTGATTTTGGTTTTGATTTGCTCTTCCCTGATGACTAAGTGATGCCGGAATTTCGCTCTTCTGTGGGTCCTTGGTCTTGGAGATTTGAAGAATGACCCACGGACCACAGGTCAGTGGTAAGATAGGACTTTTATTAGAAGTTAGAAAGGAATACAAAGAAGCACCAGAGCTTCTGGGAGGGGGAAAGAACTGAAGATCTCCCTCCCTGGAGTCTCCACGTGGGCTCTTTTTTCTAGGGGTCTTAAGTCCAGAGGATCACACATGGCTGGCAGTTGGCTCCAGTCTTTGTCCCTGGGAAAGGATTAGGGTGTGTGCTCCTACCCAAGGTGGAATCACCCAAAAACCATCACAGGCTGCTTTGTTCAGGATCTTATCAGAGCCCAGAGGGTGTGTCCCGAAGAAGGCAGTCTGCTTGTGCCTGGAAATGGGGGTCTGACCTCTGAGCTCACCTGGGCCTAGAGCATGGGGGGGGCTCCCCGTCTAGCCCTGAGTGGTGGAATCCTGTATCATAAGGACGTTGAGCATCTTATCGTGTGCTTACTGGCCATCTGTGTATCTTCTTTGAATAAATGTCTGTTCAAGTACTTCATCCATTTTTGAATTGGATTATTTATTTCTTGTTGTTGAGTTATAGGATTTTCTTTTTTTTGAGACAGAGCCTCACTTTGTTACTCTAGGCTAGAGTGCCAGCCTCGCTCACAGCAACCTCAAACTCCTGGGTTCATCCGATCCTCCTGCCTCAGCCTCCTGAGTAGCTGAGAGTACAGATGTGTACTGCAATGCTTGGCTCATTTTTCTATTTTTAGTAGAGACGGGGGTCTTGCTCTTGCTCAGGCTGGTCTCAAACTCCTGAGCCCAAGCGATCCTCCCACTTCAACTTCCTGGAGTGCTAGGATTACAAGCATGAGCCACTACGCCCAGCCCTGAGTTGTAGGATTTTTAATGTATTCTGAATATTAGTCTTTTTCCAGATACATGATATGTGTATATTTTCCCCCATTCTATGGGTTATCTTTTCATTCTCTGGAGAGGGTTCACTTATTTTCCTAACTAGAATCTTTAGTTATACATAAATGTAAAATAAGGGATTGATATAAAAAGCAAGCAGCAGATAGAAACTTAGCTGTTCAAGTAGATGGTAATATTGCTTCTGTTTGATGGGGGCTCCCAGAGAAGATGAGTGAGTAAAGCCTTTGAGCCAAAGTCTGGATTTGAGACCTTGAGAGTCAATAGGTCTCCTCCCGGGAAGCCCCTGGGACGTGCGCATGCTGGGGAGAGAAAAGCTACCCACTGGTTCCGTGAGTCACCAGCTATACTTTTACTCTGCTTAGTTCTTTTGGGGACAGGAGTATGTGTCACAAGTCCATCTACAAGATTTCTTTTTCTTTTCTTTTTCTTTCCTTTCTTTCCTTTCTTTCCCTCCCTCCCTCCCTTCCTTCCTTTTTCTTTCTTTCTTTTTCTTTCTTTCTTCAGGTTTTGGCCAGGATCAGGTTTGAACCCACCACCTCTGGTACATGGGGCCGGCGCCGTACTCCTTGAGCCACAGGCGCCACCCCTACAAGATGTTTTTCATTCAAAAACACGTGTTCTATTTACAACTGCTATATCCTAATTCTTCCAGAAATTTGTCCTTTTCACTGTAATTGTCACTGTTTGATTATAACCTGAAGTTATGGTAGTATTCTTAGAGTTTTTACTGTCTAAAGGAAGAAAATTGCCTTTATTACTATCCCCAAACTTGTGTTTAGGAAAATGGGAAGGAAACACCAATGTATACTTACTGGCACCAATGTATACTTACCGGCACCAATGTATACTTACTGGCACCAATGTATACTTACTGGCTCTCTCACTCTGACAAAAGACAACTTTGCAGGAATATGTGAAGCTGAGGAAGGAAGCAAAAAAATCACAATACCAATTTTCAGGAAGTCATTTTTCCAAAGTGATAGATGGAGAAACAGTAAAAGGAAAACAGCATACAATTTTAGTGATGCCCTGTCTTTAATTTTGGTAAGTAAAATCACAAGGAAATAGAACAGAATTCTCCAGTCGAATGAGGGTTTAAGGAGATTAGAAATCACAGTGTTTTCCTGACATGTTTCTGTAGAGGCACAAAGATGGGAGCTGGAAAACTAAACACTAGAGTTATATCTTTCTTTTTTTTTCTTTTTTTGGAGACCGAGAATCTGTCACTCAGGCTAGCCATGGCATCAGCCTAGCTCACAGCAACCTCAAACTTCTGGGCTCAAGTGATTCTCCTATGTTAGCCTCCCAAACGGCTGGGACACAGGTGCCTGACACAACACCCACATAATTTTTCTATTTTTAGTACAGATGGTGTCTCACTCTTGCTTAGGTTGGTCTTGAACTCTGGAGGTCAAGCAATCCTCCTGCCTCGACCTCCCAGAGTGCTGAGATTACAGGTGTGACCACCTACAGTTATATCTTTGATTAGAGGTACACAGAAGAATCCATTTTTTTGTGTGTGTGTGCATGAAACCACCTCCAAGTGTAGTGAACTGTAGAATTAATGTGGGGGGTGAATAGGTTGATATCAAAGTAGGACTAGCGCCATTAATCAGACACTCTTTCTGCACCCAGACTGGTGTGGGTGCCCCCTCAGCTCTCAAGAATGGATAAATTTCATGATCCAGGTATTGCACGAATAGATTCAACCAGTGTAGAATTTCTTTTTCTTTTTTTGCAGTTTTTTTGGCTGGGGCTGGGTTTGAACCCACCACCTCCGGCATATGGGGTCGGCGCCCTACCCTTTTGAGCCACAGGCACTGCCCCAGTGTAGAATTTCTTTTTTGGCATTTTTGTCTTCTTATACGAGAATAAGAGTTGTTCTCAGATGTAGTCAAATCCTCATTTTCTCTTAGTGAAATAATATGGTAATATCATAAAACTGCTTTGCTGGAATAATTTTCTGATAAATGAATTTTATTTATTTTTTTTTTTTGAGACAGAGTTTCACTTTGTCGCCCACTGCAGAGTGCTGTGACGTCACAGCTCACAGCAACCTCCAGCTCTTGGGCTTAGGCGATTCTCTTGCCTCAGCCTCCTAGTAGCTGGGACTACAGGCACCTGCCACAATGCCTGGCTATTTTTTTTGTTGTTGCTGTTGTTGTTGCAGTTTGGCCGGGGCCAGGTTTGAACCCGCTGCCCTCGGTATATGGGGCTGGCACCCGACTCACTGAGCCACAAGTGCTGCCCTAATGAATTTTTTAATGTGTATGAATCCATGTATGTGTATGACTTTGTTTTTATATAATCTTAAATTTATAAGTAGTTTCCCAAAATATAGTATTTGTATTTGATTGGTTAGAGAGCCAGTACCTTTGAAAAGGTAATAAGGAAATTAATATTTCCTCAGAGGATATTTCAGACTTTTTCTGCACCAAATAATATTTCAGAATAAAATAAATGACCCATATTTGTACTTGACCCCACGTTAAAAAGTCTTGCAATATTTTGGGGTTCCTTCTGTAAGCTACTATGAATATGTTAGCGTATGTCCTAGAGAGCTAAGAATAATTTAATATAAATTTTATAACACCTACCATCCTTTCAGTAAGAGAAGAAATAAATAAAGACTTTCCCTTTTTTAAGAGACACAAACTTTTAGACCCCTAGTCTTAGCAGATCTTATTTCATCCTCCATTTCTAAATATTTTTGCACTGTTTAAAGCAGCGGTTCTCAACCTGTGGGTCACGACCCCTTTGTAACAATGAAAATACATCGTGGCATTAGGAAGGTTGAGGACCACTGGTTTAAAGAATAGAAGCAATGTATGTAGATAACCCGGATTTAGGATTGATAACGTGAGCTCAGAAGACTTCATGTCCACCCACAAGTTCACTGTCAGCTTCTTGCACCAAACTCTTCAAACTGGAATTTCCCTCTCTGACCAAGGTCTTTCTGACTTTCAGTTCCATCATATGCTCACTGAGATAGTCTTTCTTTTTATTTTCATTATGATTTTTTTCCCTCTTTTTAACCCCATTTTGTCCATTTTCCTTAATATGTCAGATTCCTATTTTCACCTGCCCTCATACTCATCATAGGCTCCATGAGCAAATATTTCAATATTTATCAGGTCTCACTTTCCTAACACACTCTTTTTTTTTTTTTTTAACTTAATTTTCATTAAATCATAACTGTATACATTTATTGGGTATAATGTGATGATTTGATATACAATGAGGAATACTTAAATCAAACTAATTAACCATCACCTCACTTACTTAGTTTTTCTGGTAAGAGATCTATTTTATTTTATTTTATTTTTTTAATTATTATTATTATTTTTTGAGACAGAGGTTCCAGCTGTCAGCCTGGGTGAAGTGCTGTGGCATCACAGTTCACAGCAACCTCCAGCTCCTGGGCTCAAGGGAGTCTCCTGCCTCAGCCTCCCAAGTAGCTGGGACTACAGGCATCCGCCACAGCAACCGGCTATTTTTTGGTTGCAGCCATCATTGTTGTTTGGTGGGCCTGGGCTGGATTCGAACCAGCCAGTTCAGGTGTATGTGGCTGGCGCCTTAACTGCTTGAGCCACAGGCACCGAGCCTAATTAAATTATTTTTGGAAGAAGTTCAAAGCACAATAAGTATATTCTCTCTTTTATACTTTTTAAAATGTAAGTGTGTTGCAGAAGTTTAACTATAGGTTCAAGTGTGCTGTGAGATAAAGGACGTTGAAAAACGCTGGTTTATCTATTCATCTGATGACAGATGATTGGGTTGTTTCTCCCTTCTGGCTGTTGTGAATGGTGCTCCAGCCAGTTTCGAAGGTGCCCCAGGATGCTGTGCACTGCAGGGCAGAGGCTGTGGGTCTCCACCAACACCCCACGGCAGCCGCTGCAGTTGGTTAGTTTCGACTGTCCCAGCAAGAGATAAGCAATGTGAAAACCGTATTACTATTTCTGTTTTTAAGTTTTCTTCGGAGCACTGCTAAAGGCTCTCTATGAGGAGTTTTCATCATAGTTCGGATCCGGAAGCTTATCTGAAATTTTAATTGCAGTTCTTGTTCCTTCAAGTCGGGGAGGAGAGGCAGGTGGGGGAGTAGAGGTGGTGGCTCTCCCTAGTAAAGTGGTTTGTTTTGGGGTGGCCCGACCTGTCTACCACAAACCTCCTTCCCTATCCCATCACACACACACACACTGCACATGAAGTGCAGAGGAGGTGTCCCACTGCTCCACACATGGAAGAAGCTAAACGCGCAGTGTGACTCCTGAGCACCAGGAGAGAAGTGACTGGAAAACCAGCAGAGACGAGGAGGGGGATATGACAGGAGAAAGGAGGGGAGAGGAAGTGGCTTAAGACAACGAGTAAAGATGAGAGTCAGATCATTTTAAAGAAACGTAACTTGGTTTAATGAAGTGAGATTTAGCTGCAGTGATGCAGATGGGAAGTTAGAAAGTAGAACAGGGATTGCCTGGATCCCAAGATTATATAAGATCCTTGCATTTTCAGGAAAAAAATGCCAGTTTTCATCCAGAAGCCTCCATGTCTTATAGGATATTAGAGTAGAAAATGGGAATCTGGAAGGGGAAACAAATTTATGTTTTTAAAAGTTTAGATAAATGATTTTTCTACAGAGAAAAACCAGAAGTGGGTGACAGAAAAGCTGAGAGAGGGTGAATTTCTTGGGGAAGGAGTACACTAGGATGACTCTGTGCTGAGGAATCTGGCCTGTCCAAAACATGCCTTGTAAATATCTCAGATTTCCATCATTCGGTTCACTTCCTTGGACCTGCACACCTGTCTCTATAGAGTTCCTCTTAAAAATCTACTTCTTTACCTGGGAAGAATAACCTGTTATTAGCATGGATTAATACATTTGATTAACATTAATCAGCCGATAGAAAAACAGGTCCTGATTCTGCTACACATCACATGACGAGGTGAGTTCTCTTGACCTTGTTTATCAGATCAGATGGTTGGATTGGATTCCCTCATTCATTCAGAAATATTTATTGAGAGCCTACTGTGTGCCAGAGATCACTTTAGAACCTGGAGACCCCTTGCCCTCATGGAGCTCACATTCTCATGTATGTGGGAGGAGGCAGACAGTCAACAAATGAATAAGGTAAGTAGTATTTCAGGCCAGGGCTCAGACTTGGGGAAAAAAGGCAGAGAAGACAGAGGGAAGATGGGGGTGGGAAGGTGGTGGTGAAGGTGTCTTTAGATAGAGGTGGTCAAGGACGTTCGAGCAAAGAAGGAAGTGGAAGAGAAGCTGATGTTTGAGCAAAGATCCTGAGGAAGGGGAAGAACAAGAAGCCATGTAGTTCCCTGGAAGAAGAGCATTTCAGAAGGAGGCGTCGCAGGTGCGGTGGGCCCAAGGCAGGGCCTGCCTGCCAGGTCTAAGCAACAGCAAGGATTGCTGCCACCTGGGCTGAGCGAAGAACGGGCAAGATCAGACCCCGCAGGGCTGTCAGAGCCACTGGGAGGACTTTTGGCTTTTAGTCCAGATGAGACAGGAAGACTTTGAAAGCTTTTAAGGATCAAAGTGCCGTGATGTGACTTATATAATATTTTCAAAGGATCACTGTAGCATTGAGAATAGACTTTAGGGGAGTAAACCTAAGAGCGGGTGACCCTTTACTTAGAAGGATATTGGAGGCTTGGACCTGGGCGATAGTGATGGAGGAGCATAAGATCCTGGGCACAATTTTGAGTAGAACCAATAGGATTTGCTCGAAGTGTTGAGGGAAGTGAGGGTTTGGGAAGGAATCAAGGAGGACCTTGAGGTTTTTGCCCCTGACCGAGGTGGTAAGATTTTGTGTGGGGAGTTTGCTTTTGGACAGTTTAAGATGCTTTAATGGGCTAAATGGTGATCCCCCAAATTCGTGTCTACCTGGAACTTTAGAATATAGCCTTATTTAGAAATAGGGTCTTTTCAGATGTAATTAGTTAAGGATCTTGAGATAAAATCATCCTGGATTGAGGCTGGGCCCTAACTCCAATGACTAGTGTCTTTTGAAGGAGGAGAAGGGGACACAGGGACACACAAAGGAGAAAGAAGGCCATGTCAAGACAGAGGTAGGAACTGGAGTTGTGCTGCCCCCAGGCTAGGAAAGCCGGGAGCTGCGGGAAGCTGGAAGTAGCCAGGAAGGAATGTCCCCTGGACCTCTGGGCTGTCCAGCCTTTTTTTCTTCTGCCAAACATTGGAAGAGTAAGAGTTGTCTTTGGCCACACATTAAATACACAAACACTGGTGGCACCTGTGGCTCAAAGGAGTAGGGCGCTAGCCCCATATACTGGGGTTGGCGAGTTCAAACCTGGCCCCTGCCAAAAACTACAAAAAATAAAATAAAATAAATAAAGAAATAAATGTACAAACACTAATGAAAGCTGACTAGCAAAGTTCTTTTCATGATATCTGGCACCACTGATAAGGAAAAAAAGTCCTCACAAAATCAGCATGCAGCCCCCGGGCTGCAGGCTGGACCCTCCTTTGGAGGAAATGGGGCCCTCCTGATTCTTCCTTGACTACAGAGTCTGGCCTTCTGAGAGAGTCAGTTTCTGTTATTTTAAGCCACCCATTTTGAGGTCAGTTGTCATCGCAGCCCCGAGAGACTTTATAGATGCCCGTTAGACATGAAGGTGGAGATGTTGAAATGACATTAGTTTGGATTTTAGGGAACAGACCTGGGCCAGGGATACAGAGCTGAGAGTCGTTAGTGTTAGGTGGTGCTTGGAGCACTGAACGAGGATGACACCCTCAGGGAGGGTGTCGGGAGCAGGTCCTCGGACCCCGTGCCAGGGCTCTCCTGGTGGGAGAGGTGGGACAGGTGTCAGGATCTAGGGAGGAGCAGCTGGTGAGCTCAGACTGGTGAAGTCTGGGAGAAAACCCTAAATTGATCTCCCATTCTTTTTTTGGTTTTGTTACTGTTTTTGAGACAGAGTCTCACTCTGTCACCCTGGGTAGAGTGCCATGGCATCATCATAGCTCACAGCAGCCCCAAACTCCTGTGCTCAAGTGATCCTCCTGTCGTAGCCTCCCAAGTAGCTGAGACACTATGCCCAGCAATTTTTCTATTTTTAGTAGAGATGGGGTCTCACTCTTGCTCAGGCTGGTCTTGAACTCCTGAGTTCAAATGATCCTCCCACCTCAGCCTCCCGGAGTGCTAGGATTACAGTCATGAGCCACCGCACCTGACCCTTTTTCCCTTTCTGAGTGTCAAGGAGAAAAATGAAATAATTGCCTTAGACACTTTCAGCTCTTAACACATTGTTACCTTTTGTTCTGAACACATTTCAGATACTTACACCCAAAGAGCATTTTATATCAGAGGAAGAAAAGATAGGGAAGACCCTTTATCCTGTTGAAGAATGAGTCGTAGAAGCTGCCAGGATGTTCCTAGGGGAGCAAAAAAGCTGGTCCTTCTCATCCCTTACTCCAAAAGAGAGAAGATACCCAGGAGGAATTAGGGTCAGTTAGAGAGAGAGACTGTTTCAAATGGTCCTAGCAAGGTGGGACTTCTGAGAAGGGGCTTACTCAAGTGGTAATGTGTGTATGGGCTTAGCTTACAGTTCTGGGTACGTGTGTACAGGAGGTGAGCAACTTCTGTAATTATTATTAGTTGATAGCTATTTTCTAATCTTAAACTTCCATTTTACAAATAAGGAAATGGGAGAGTTAGGTGTTCAGGATGGAGCAGCGATTTCTTCAAGCCACATAAAACGAAATATCAAGGAAAAGTCCTTAGCTTGACACTTAAAGCCTCTATTTCCCTCTTCCCATGGAATTTCCATCCTGCCCTGCTCACCCAGCGCTGTTGGTGTGACCTGCACTCGGAGTGGCCAGCCCTCTCCTCTGCACTCACCGTAGGTCCCTTTTGCTTCTGTGACTTTTAGTTGTGTTCTGTGCCCACAACCCCTTCCACTTCCTCTGTCCCTGTCCAGATCTCTGCCCAGGTCCCTGCCCATTTTCACGGCTCTCCCACCACCACCCAGGAATTCTTTCCTGACCATTCTAGCCCCAGTGCTCTCTTCCTCTTTGAAATTCCCCAGGGTGGCTCTCAGGACACTATCTGGGTACAGCCACTGCTGAAACACTTTTAGTGTCCTGTCAGTCCCCTTCCCTTTCCTGCAGACTCTCCCTGCCTGGGCTGCAGAGGGAGCCCGTTTGGTATATAGTGGAGTGGCAGCCAGGGCTGGGGTGGGGGGCACATGTGTGTTTGTGTGTGTGTCCACAGGCAGGCCCCCGAGTGAGGCAGAGAACTGTCCTTTTTACCTAGCAGCTATCCTGGCAGAGCCCTCCAACACCAGGTGTCTGGCATAGCCTGTTTGACATTTTACTGTCATTTATTACCTTGCTGTAAAAAAGAACTTGTAAGGCTTTTAAAGGCGGATCCTTCTCATAATATTATCTGAACTAGAATAGCTAGTGTAATAGATCTATTTGTACTGGCAACGTTTAAGAATCAAATAACTGACTTCGATGGGTTAGACTTTCATTCTCCCTAAGGTTTTTGCACTAGGACAAACTTACGATAACTTAGGGAAAGTGCAGGTTGATTCCTTACTCGTAATAGTGTGGTGGGGCTGCAGTAACCAGCATCTTTTCACATAGATGCTTTTCTGTTTGAAGGGAGAAAGGCATCAGTTTCCCGGGGGGGTGGTGGGGTAACTGATGATTCGTCTTCTTGTTTTCACTTTTGCTTTTCTGTCTGAAATTGGATTTACCTTGTCCGTGGAAGATGTAGGTTGTTTTCTTCTAACTTGATGTGTTGTAGTGTTAACAATTACTGTTAGCACAGGCTGTAAATGGTCTTCGTACATTCTAGATACAAATCCTTTAAAAGATACATGATTTGGAAACATTTTCCATTCTTTGGACCATCTTCTCTTTTTCTGGATAGTGAACTTGAAGCACAAAAATTTAAAATTGTGACATGGTCCAATGTTACCTATTTTTTTCTTTTGTCACTCGTACTTTGGTGTCATATTTAAGAAACCCCTCCCTAATCCATGGTCCTGAAGACTTATGCCTGCATTTTATTCTAAGAGCTTTGTAGTTTTAGCTTTTACATTTAGGAATTAGATTCATTTTGAGGCATTTTTGTATCTGGTATAAGGTCGGGCTCCAACCTCGTTCTTCTGTATATAGAGGTGCAGTTGTCCCAGCACCATTTGTTGAAAAGACTGTTTTCCCATTGAGTTGTGTTGACTTCTGCGTTGAAAATGAACCTGTTGGGCGGCACCTGTGGCTCAGTGGGTAGAGCACCGGCCCCATATACCAAGGGTGGTGGGTTTGAACCTGGCCCGGCCAAACTGCAACAAAAAAGTAGCCGGGCGTTGTGGCGGGCACCTGTGGTCCCAGCTACTCGGGAGGTTGAGGCAAGAGAATCACCTAAGCCCAAGAGCTGGAGGTTGCTGTGAGCTGTGAGGCCACGGCACTCTACCGAGGGCGATAAAGTGAGACTCTGTCTCTAAAAAAAAAAAAGAAAGAAAGAAAGAAAGAAAGAAAGAAAAAGAAAGAAAGAAAATTAACCTGTCATGAATGTGGGATTTTGTTTCTGAGCTGTCAGTTGTATTCCGTTGATCTTCGTGTCTGTCTCATGCCAGTGCCATGCTGTCTTGGTTCATGTGATTCTCCCAGACTTGTACTATTTACATCACAGAGTGAGGGGGATTTCAGTTGTAGACCATGCAATTCTCTCTCACTGGGATAGGTTATAAAGCCAGTGGTAGATTCCTCTTCCCCTGAGCGGCCTGAGGTGATCTGTGAAAATGGTTCGCTATTCATTTGACCCAGAAAACCCCACAAAATCATGCAAGTCAAGAGGCTCGAATCTTTGCATTCGTTTTAAGAACACACGTGAAACTACCCAGGCCATCAAGGGTATGCATATACGAAAAGCCACCAAGTATCTGAAGGATGTCACCTTAAAGAAACAATGTGTACCATTCCAAAGTTACAATGGTGGAGTTGGTAGGTGTGACCAGGCCAAACAGTGGGGCTGGACACAGGGTCGGTGGCCCAAAAAGAGTGCTGAATTTTTGCTGCATATGCTTAAAATTGCAGAGAGTAATGCTGAACCTAAGGGTTTCTCTGGTCATGGAGCATCTCCAAGTGAACAAAGCATCCAAGATGCGTCACCTAACAGAGCTCATGGTTGCCTTAACCCATACGTGAGCTCCCCCTGCCACATTGAGATGATCCTTACTGAAAAGGAACAGATTGTTCCCAAACCAGAAGAGGAGATAGCACAGAAGAAAAAGATATCCTAGAAGAAACTGAAGAAACAAAAACTTATGGCACGGGAATAGATGCAACATAAAATAAATGCAAATAACAGTAATAAATAAATAAATAAATAAAGCCAGTGGTAGAGGCACCAAACACACACAGATGAAATTACCCTTGAAAATCCTTAGGAAGGTGCCATGTTGGAGATCAAGTGCCATTTGCCTCGGGGCAACAGAGTCAGTTTTTTTACCTAGTTCCTTTATTTTTTGTTTTTGGAGACAGAGTCTTACTATGTCACCCTGGGTAGAGGGCCGTGACATCACAGCTCACAGCAACCTCCAACTCTTGGGCTTAAGCGATTCTCTTGCCTTAGCCTCCCAAGTAGCTGGGACTACAGATGCCTGCCACAATGCCTGGCTATTCTTTTTGTTGCAGTTGTCATTGTTGTTTAGCTGGCCTGGGCTGGGTTCGAACTCGCCAACCTTGGTCATGTGGCTGGCACCATAACCACTGTGCTATGGGCGCCAAGCCTCAGGTTGTTTTTATATAGAGAGCATTCTTTTCCCTCATCATGAAAAGAGGCTTTTCAGAGTAAGGCAGAGGAGGCTGCTGATTTCTCATCTAGAAAAAGCAGTGGAGCAAAATACCATAAAAATACCTTTGGTCATGGTAGGTTCCAGGAAGAGCCGGAGCTGATCCCTCAGGAGCCAGCAGTGTCAGGTCACCTAGGAGTGTGTGAGAAATATAGAGTCTCAGGTCTTGTCCTCAACGTTTTGAATCAGAACCTGCCTTTTAACAAGATCCCCAGGAGATCTCTGTGCACATTAAAGTTTGAGAAGCACTGCATTAAAAAAAGATCAGTGGTGAGATGATGGAACTTTTTATTTTCTTTGTATCCTTTTTTTTTTCTGGAAAAAAAGCATATTTTATTTTATTTATTTTATTTTATTTTTTCACCTGAATTACTTTGATGATGAGAAAAATAGCAAAGCCATTTCCAGAGGAGAAACCTTGTTAATGCTGTCCAAGAACAAGTGGACTTTTTGGGTCTAGTGCTTGAAAAAAGGAAGAAAGCAAACCTGACTTTTCTATTTTGGAGTTAGATTAGGGAAGAGCAGAAACCATACCTCCGGATAAAGAGTAGGGTTTATTGATAGACACATGTGGAGGGCGGTGGGCAGGTGGGATCTTAACCATCCTGAATGACATCCTTGAGACAGCCTTCTGTCTGGTGGATAGGCTATCCTTTGATGAAACCTCTTCCAGAAAAAATAATAATGGCAGCTGTTGAGGCGTTGGTTGTTTTACTATGTTTCAGTCTCAGTATCTGTTGACTGGTTTTATTGCCAGATCCTTCTTGTCATGGTTTTAACATGAGCTTTAGAGAGCAAGGGTCTTGAGTTAGGATCATAGTTCTACCTATTAGTATTAAAATTTGAACAGAATCTAAACCCTTGTTAGTGGTCCACAAGATCGTATGTGACTGGCCTCTGCCTGCCTGTCTGCTCTTTCCTTCCATATTTTTGCTTCTTATTTATTTATTTATTTATTTATTTTTTAATAGAGACAGAGTCTCACTTTGTCCCCCTAGAGTGCTGTGGCGTCACACAGCTCACAGCAACCTCCAACTCCTGGGCGTAGGTGATTCTCTTGCTTCAGCCTCCCGAGTAGCTGGGACTACAGGCGCCTGCCACAATACCCAGCTATTTTTTTGTTGCAGTTTGGCCAGGGCTGGGTTTGAACCCACCACCCTCGGTATATGGGGCCGGCACCTCCTGCTCCCCTCCCCCGCGTTTGCTTCTTGTTCACTGCGGACTTCCTTCTAGTCCTGGAAGACTAGAGCCATACTTGTCCTGCCACTTAGCCCCTGCCCTGGCTGTTTGCTTTTCCTGGAACGTTGGTCCTCCATAGCTGCTGCTCATTTTTATAAAGGGCTCAGCTCAATGTCACTGTTTGGCCCTTGTGGGTCAGGTGGACTTGTTGCTTCCTCCCTATCTTGTCACTCTGGTTTTTCTTTCTGGTATGACTCTCTAACACCATCTCATTGATCAGTTTACTAACACACCATATGTTTCTTTCTCATAGAATTTTAGTTTCATGAGATGATGGCTTTTTTTTTTTTTTCTTAAATTTGAGACAGTTTCACTATGTTGCCCTTGGTAGAGTGCCGTAGTGTCACAGCTCACAGCAACCTCCAGCTCTTGGGCTTAATTAAGTGATTCTCTTGCCTCAGCCTGCCAAGTAACTGGAACTACAGGTGCCTGCCACAGCCCTGTCTAGAGATGATGGCTTTTTGATACCACTTACCTCCCTCCTTTAGAATGGCACACAGGAGAAGTTGAGTAAATCTTGAGTGCATCAGTGCACCCAAGCACTTAGCTCTTCTGAGCCTCAGTCTCCCCGTCTGTGGTATGTAGGCCTGTAGGTGGTTATGAAGATGAGAGATGACACATCAGAGTGCTTAACTGCTGGCATGCAGGAAGTACCCAGCACGTGGTGGCCTCTGTTTTCGGCTTACTGGCCCTGGCTTGATGAGGAAGAATCATGGTCTCTGAGATTGTGCCCTGGTGCTGCCCTCACAGAGTTGCTCAAGAGAAAAGCAGCTTGATGGCAGTTCAGTGCCTGTGGTGTGAACATCTGCCCTTGTAACTTGGAATTTGAGTATCCTTTGAAATGACTGTGCTTTGTGTCTGGTGCATCATACTTGGAGATAACAGAGCTCATCTGTCGATTGGAGTCATTGGGCCTCTTGTGGACCGTCAGCTGTAGCTCTGACAACTGTCTGCCTGGCACTTTGAAGTGCCCTTGCCCCAGACCTTCACTGGGATTCAGTTGGGAATGCTTTTGGTTGCAAGTAATAGTCTAACATATAGTGATTGGACAGATAACAAAGAGGGTTCATTGTTTTGCGAGGATTAGGTTGTTTCTAGTCTTGGCTTAGCAACTCAGTGACATCAGGGCTGCTGTCTTGCAATGCTCTGTGCCTTTCTCTCAGGCGCCCGACATCACAGTGGCAAGGTGCTGCTCTGGCTCCGCTCATCGTGTTTGCGATTAAGGATGGAGGAAGGAATGGTGATCTTCGTAGCTCTTCTTTCTATCAAAAAGATACAAATGCCCCAGAAATCTCCCCATGCACTTCTGCTTTCTTATCGGCCCTGCTCCTTAAGGAGCCTCAACTGCTGAGAAAATAAGTAATTAGTTTTTTCAGCTTGTCCTGCTGAAGGTGGTGTGGGAACGGGATGTTGGAGGAGATGTGGGATCAGCTGACAGGCGGTGTGTCTGTTAGACTGCTGTCTGTTAGCCAGGGCAGTTGTGCTCCCAAGGGCCACTTGGCACTATCTGGAGACATTTTTGTTGTCACAACTCAGGTGTGTGTGTGCTAATGGCATTAGTGGGTAGTGCCAACGTTGAGAAACCCTTAGTTTTACCATTCTGGACCCATTCTTCAAATTGGGGAAAATAGTTTTACCTGTTTTCCTGCGACGCAGTAACAGGCAAATGGTCAAACTTCATTGCAATGATATAGGTTATTATATTAGTACCTAGTCATCCCATTGATTTTGTTAATGATTGCTAGCACTGATCCTAGCTGAGGACAGCAACTCAATGTGCTTGAATGTACCATGATGTCAGACATCTTCGTAGAAGGCTAATATCAGTAGGATTAATTAAGTCTCGTTGCATTTCAGGATCACAGAACAATGACAAAAGACAATTTCTGCTGGAGCGACTGCTGGATGCAGTGAAGCAGGTAAGGGGAAAGCAGATGTTTGCCTTTTGGGTTGAGTAATAGTGTTGAGTAATTAATGTGGAAGTCATTTCTTCCCTTTTATGTCCACAGACTTACTCCCACTTTGTATCTGGGAATAGTGAAGCTATGTGACATTTTTCCCAGGAAATGACAGAGCAGGGGATATGGTTAGAGTTGAGATGGAGGAGTTCCTGTACTTGAGTTTCCAAAACCCTCCGGAGGACCCCATCCTTCAGTGGTTCCCCTTTAAGAAGGGTATCGATGTGGGTTTCAAAGTCTCATTTTTAAGCATTTGCATTTTAGGGCAATTCTGAGGGGTGCAGAGCTGGTGGTTTGGAGTTAGGACCTGTGAGCACAAGAAGAGGAGCAAGGCCATGCCCAGGATCCCCGTGTGGCCCCTCTAGGTGGCCTCTGCTGTGACCAGGTGCTGTTTCTGATGCCTGTGTATGACTGAGCTCAGAAGCAAGTGTGGACCCAAGACTGGACTCGGTTTGCTTGCTGTGTGTGCCGAGATGCACACTGCTATCAGTTGCCGTCCACCACATGCTCCCTGTGTGCCAGGCTCTGCTACGTGCTTCACATTAACCCTTCCAACCACCTGGTGAGATAGTTCTGGCAGCTAGTTTTATTTTACAGATAAAGAAACAGATGCTCGGAGAGATCCAGTAACTTGCTCAAGGCATCATAGTAAGTGGCAGAGCTAGGAATTCTAGCAACTCACTTTTTGGAAGGGGCAGTGGGCATTATAATTATATGTATATAATTATAATAAACAGAGGTAAGTACTTTAATATGGGTGTGTGTTAAGTGTTGAAGTGAGCCCAGAGAATTTAGTATCTGCCCAAGTCTCAAAAGGACATAGGTTTTGGGCTTAGACATCACTGAGTTTAATACCAGCTTCATCTCTTCAGCTGTGTGTGCTGGAGCAACTTATGTACCCTCTCTGAGCATCCTTCTTCTCTGCCGTCAGGTCACCTATCTCCATGGGGCTGCTGAGGGAACTGGATTGTTAAAGTAGGTACAGGGTCTGGGAAGATCCTGGCCCAGTGTAAATCTGGAGCCCATGTTTTTGTTTGTTTTTTCTTTGCTCCCAGAAATGGAAAATATAACAAGAAGATGAGGAGGCAAGTTCAACCACTTTAAATATAGCAATTTAAGAGAAATAAATTAGAGCTTATGCCCAGAGCATTTGCTGTTATTATACAGGGTGGCCATAAAGTTTGTGTACAATTTAAAATAGCGTGCAATTTAAAATTGCATGCGAAATTTATGGCCACCCTGTATTATTATTTTTGTGGGGGAGGTTAAAGTGTTGTATATGTCTTTCAAAAGTAACCTTTATTGCTGTATAATTTACATGTACTAAAATATACCATTAAGTGTACAGTTTAATGTGTTTCGACAGATGTGTCGTTTTTATCACACATACACAGTATTTTCGATAATATGTTTAGGAGTCTTCCAAGCCTGTTACCCACAACAGAGAGTCTATACTTTTCACGGATAATAGTGGATAGTGGTAATGATTACCTACCATTGTGAACTGAATTTTACACCTACAAATGGTTAACATGGAAAACTTTGTTATTCTACATTTTACCACAATTTTGAACAAAGGGAGTAGTTTGGTTCTTACTCACCCTGAGTAAATTATCATTCAGCAGAGCCACATGACTTGTTGGAAACGTGATTTACGCTGTTGTAATTTTATACCCAGTCATAACAACTTTGGGGCTCTGTCAATGGGAACCATCATCACAGTCTTGTGGAAGTTTTAATTACTGCCTGTTAAGAGCTCTGTGTTATGGACAGTCGGCTGCTGACAGACAGCAGCAGCTTCCTAGATCGTGTGCAGATGGATGGCTGTGTGCATGTGATTCCTGTCAGCGCTGTTTTCCCACAAGGCTCACTCTGTACAGGAGGGAGATAAGGGCTTCCTTTAAGTGGCAGCATGAAGGCTGGGGTGTGCACTTTCTGAAGTCTCTTGCTGATACCCAGGGCACAGGGATGTGCTGATTCTGGAGTTTCTGGCCCCATGTGCTCCCCCTGACCCTGCAGGGCCTGTGGGCTGTTTTGTGATGGTTTGTGTTCTATCCCAGCAGCTGATCTCAGCAGTTTCTTTTTCTGTACAGTGCCAGATCCGCTTTGGAGGGAGAAAGGAGATCGCCTCAGATTCTGACAGCAGGTAAATATGTCACTTCCAAACCCTTTTACCATCAAGACTAAAAGGTGGTAAAAGATGGCCAGCTGCTGTGTTCCGCCTGTGTAGCCAAGAAGTGCAGTCTTTAAATCTGGGTCGCTGTGGGTCATCTGTGCAGTTACTACTTGTCTAAAACATTTCCAGTTTTCCATAATTCTCCTTCTAGGAATCTATTCTTAGGGAACTACTTGAAATACCTTTCTGTGTGAAGTTATTTTCATGTGAATTTATAATTATGAAAACTTGGAAACCTAAATGACAAATAATTAGGAAATGGTTAATAAAGTACAGTCCCTTGGTGGGCTGGAATGATGTATAGCCATTATTATTCTTTATTTTTATTTATTTTGAGACAGAGTCTCACTTTGTTGCCCTTGGTATAGTGCCTTGGCATCACAGCTGACAGCGACCTCCAACTCTTGGGTTCAGGTGATCCTCCTGCCTCAGCCTCCTGAGTAGCTGGAACTACAGGTGTTTGCCACAATGCCTGGCTAGTTTTTCTATTTTTAGTAGAGATGGGGTCTTGCTTTTGCTCAGGCTGGTCTTGAACTCCTGAGCTCAAGTAATCTACCCACCTCAGTCTCCCACAGTGCTAGGATTACAGGTGCGAGCCACTGCACCTGACCCAGATGTATAGCTATTAAAAATGATATTTATATAAGTTTGTTTTCAACAGGAAAATATATATGTAGTAATTAAAAATTATAAGTATATAGTTAAAATGGATATGTTGTAAAAGTAAAAACAGTGGGATATAAAATTATATGGATGCAGGGTGGTCCTAGCTATGTTAAATGACAACTCTGGCAATAAAAACTCACCAAAACGTGAACAGAGGTAACATTGGGGGGGGGGAGGGGTAAGAATATTGGGAATCTTTATGCTTCCTGGTATTTTTCATGTTTGTTTTTAAACAGGAACTTTATTACATTTATTTATTTAGGTAGTGTCCTACTTTGTCTCCAGGCTAGAGTGCTGTGGCATCAGCCCAGCTCACAGCAACCTCAAACTTCTGGGCTCAACTGATCCTGCTGCCTCAGCCTCTCATGTTGCTGGGACTACAGGCATCTACCACCACACCCAGCTAATTTCCCTGTTTCTTGTAGAGATAGGGTCTTACTCTTGCTTAGACTGGTCTTGAACTCCTGAGCTCAAGGGATACTCCTGCCTGGCTTCCCAGAGTGCCAGGATTACAGGCATAAGCCACTTCACCCAGCCATTTTTCATGTTTTTACTGTGATCATATGTTCCTTTTATGATTTAAAAAAAAAAAGAAGTCCTGGGCAGCGCCTGTGACTTAGTCGGTAAGGCACTGACCCCATATATCGCCTGTGGCAGGTTCAAACCCGGCCCTGGCCGAACTGCAACAAAAAAATAGCTGGGCGTTGTGGTGGGTACCTGTAGTGCCAGGTACTTGGGAGGCTGAGGCAAGAGAATCACCAAAGTCCAAGAGCTGGAGGTTGCTGTGAGCTGTGTGATGCCACGGCACAGTACCGGGGGCCATAAAGTGGGACTCTGTACACACACACACACAAAAAAAATTCTCCTTCACTTTAAAAAAAAAAAAAAGTCCTAAAAATTGCCATGATGTTCATGACCCAGGCAAGGTGATATAATTGCATAAGCTTATAACATCGAGTGGAAGGATACACACTGATGTTGGCAAAGGGAAGAGACACACAGGCACCCAGTCCCTGCTGGACACACTTGGTGATGTGGTCAGAGCTGATTGGTGCTCCCAGCCTGTGGAGCTGCAGCGATGGTGGACTTAGCATTCATCTCATCCCAGAAACTGTCCTTGTTCCCATCCAACTGAGTCAGTCATTCCCTTTTCTGCCCTTTCATACCCATATTCTTCTGTCAAACTTTTACAGCTATGAGCAAAGCATGTAGAACTACACTGAAGAGCTACAGGGATTATTTGAAACTGGTGCAGATTTAAAATGACGCCCCTTACCCTTCCTCCTTATCTTAGTTTTTCTCCGTACCACTTATCACCACCTAACAGAGCATACATTATGCTTTTTATTCTGTTATCTGTCTCCTATCACTATAATGTCAGCTCTGTGCAGGCAGGGATGCTTTGCTGTGTTGTTTACTGATATATCTTTAGTACAAAGAAGCAGCTAGAAGGTGCTAAGTAAAGATTTGTTATCTGGGTGAGTGTGTGTATTACGTTGTACTATTCAAAGTGTTTAAATATCTGTGCCACCATGAGGCTTGGAGCTTTGAGGGCAGAAGAGCTGCTTCATCATTTTTTTACTTCTTAGTGTTTTGCATAAGTGTTTTGTGCCTGTTACTCATTAGAATCTCAGTATGTGTTTGTGATATTCAGTCAGTAGACTGATACAGCAATTCAGTTCTTCCTGAGGGCCTGTTATGGGGCTTGGCTTTGTTTAGTAAGCACAGGGTTTCTTATCTGGGGATCCAGGGTTCACTTCCATTAGAATTACCTGGACTTATTAATTAATGGTGCAGACCTGAAATTCTCTCCTAGATCTACTGAGTCACAGTGTGTGTGTGTGTGTGTGTGTGTGTGTGTGTGTGTGTATGTGTGTGTAGATCAGGGGGCTTGCTTGGGAATTTGTGTCTGGTGGATACCAAGGCTTCCAGTTCAGTCACTGATTGCTTCAGGGCCTGGGATGCACAGATAATTAAGACGGTCTCGCCCTCCCCTGTGGGTTGTGTTGTGTATGTGTGTGTGTGTGTGTGTGTGTGTGTTTGTGGTGTGTACAGTGTGAACATGGGTATGGATCCATGACTTCTTTCCTTTATCACTCTTCTTCATAATTGTGCTGTCCATTTCTTGGGAGAGGCAATCCTACTCTGAACACTAAATGAATGTGTTCTTAATTCAGATACAGGTTGAGTATCCTCAATCTGAAAATCTGAAAATTGGAATGCTCCAAAATCCCACAGTTTTTTTTTTTTTTTTTTTTGAGACAGAGCCTCAAGCTCTCACCCTGGGTAGAGTGCTGTGGCATCACAGCTCACAGCAACTTCAAACTCCTGGACTCAAGCAATTCTCCTGCCTCCACATACCAAGTAGCTGGGACTGCAGGTGCCCACCACAACACCCGGCTATTTTTTGGATGCAGCCTTTGTTGTTTGGTGGGCCCAGGCTGGGTTCAAAGCCGCCAGCTCAGGTGTAAGTTGCTGGCGCCTTAGCTGCTTGAGCCGCAGGTGCCAAGCCAAAATCCAACACTTTTTGAGTGCTAACATGATACACAAAGGAACATTTCAGATTTTAGATTTGTGTATTAGCAACCCTCAACCAATATGTATGTAAGGCAAATGGTCCAAAATCCAAAAAAATCCAAAATCTGAAACACTTCTGGTTCCAACCATTTTTAGTAAAGGGATATTCAAACTCTTTAACAGGATTACTACTGTAACTTTTATCATATAAAATGTTACATTTTTATGGTAGAATTAAAATAGTTAACTCCTCCCATGGGGATCATCGTCTGTGTCTGAAAGGGGTTTGTGGGTTGATGCCAGTCATGCCAGTTACTGTTAGTTAACTCCTCCTGTGAGGAATGTTGTCTGTGTCTGAAAGGGGTTTGTGGGTTGATGCCAGTCATGCTAGTTGCTGTTAGTTAACTCCTCCTGTGAGGACCGGTGTCTGTTTCTGTGAGGGGTGTGTGAGTTGAAGCCAGTCATGCTAGTTACTGTTAGTTAACTCCTCCTGTGAGGACCGTTGTCTGTGTCTGTGACTGTGTCTGCCTTCTTTACTAAGGAGAATATGTTCCAGCTCCATCCATGTAAACATGAAAGAGGTAAAGTCTCCATCTTTCTTTAAGGCTGCATAATATTCCATGGTGCACATATACCACAATTTATTAATCCATTCGTGGTTCCATGGGCACTTGGGCTTTTTCCACGACTTAGCAATTATGAATAGGGCTGCAATAAACATTCTGGTACAAATATCTTTGTTGTGATGTGATTTTGGGTCTTCTGGGTATATACCTAGCAGAGGAATTACAGGATTGAATGGCAGATCTATTTTTAGATCTCTAAGTGTTCTCCGTATATCTTTCCAAAAGGAGTGTATTAATTTACATTCCCACCAGCAGTGCAAAAGTGTTGCCTTTTCTCCACATCCACGCCAACATCTCTGGTCTTGGGATTTTGTGATATAGGCTAGTCTCACTGGAGTTAGGTAATATCTCAAAGTAGTTTTGATTTGCGTTTCTCTGATGATTAAAGATGATGAGCATTTTTTCATATGTCTGTAGGCCGTGTGCCTGTCTTCTTCAGAGAAGCTTCTGTTGAAGTCCCTTGCCCAGCCTGCGATGAGATCCCTTGTTTTTTTTTTTGTAACTTTTTTTTTGTTTTTGGTTGGGGCTGGGTATGAACCTACCACCTCCAGGATATGG
>CAUYPK010144965.1:0-45532 GCA_963574355.1 Loris lydekkerianus
AGCAACAACTCAGCAAGGCCCGGCCTGAAACTGCCTCTACCTAGATACAGCCAATGTGGTACCATGCCACTGGCCCGACCCTGTCACTCACCTCTTCCCCCGCCTTCTTTCCCTGCCCCTTCTCCACAATAAAAATAAAAATAAAAAATAAATAAAAAAAAAAATAAAAAAAATAAATGAACAGCTCTGTCTTCACCTGGTAACTTTTTCAAATGTAAGGTTAGGTGCTTAGCTCTTTATTACAGCTGCAATATCATTAGAGTTCTGGTCCTTTCAGGCGGAAATATACCCTCCCTTGTTTTTCAAACTAATGGTAGCCAGTAAACTGCATATGTTTCTGCAAGTGACAAAAAGTAAGTTTCCCAGAGCAATTGGGGACTAAAATAAATTGTACAGATGTATCTCGGTGCATCCTATAGGATGTCCATGTACGTGTCTGTTGGTGACCTTTCATAAAATTAACCTGTGTAAAGCTGATGACTTTGGTTACAACTGTCTTAAGCCCCTATCTATGGTGATAACAGAAGGGGTGGAAATGTGTCTTTTCAAGGCCATCACTGATACAGCACAGGCGTGGGCAGGTGTTTGCTGATCTTCCAGTTCCACAGAGAACCTGGAGTCCTCTTTGTGAATCCTGACCTGCTAATCTAGCCCAAGAAACATGCCACTCAGTCACTCCCCAGGACACCTAACACAGCAACATTTTGCCTTCTTCCATTTGACTCAAGAGGCGATTTTGCCAGTTCATTTATGAGGGAAGACAAAGTGCCACAGAACATCTCTGGGATGACAGAAGCCTCATGCTGTGAATTGATCTTGCCACCCTGAAATGAATCTGGAAATATTTGTACCTTAATCTCCTGCAGAAATAAACCCTCTGGAGTTCTCAATCTGACATTCAGCAAAATTCGTACTGTATCAGCTTTTGCTAGGCTCACTGTTAGGAATAGAAAGAAAATGTAGAAGCTTAAATCCTGTGTTTGGGAGATTATTTCTTGTTGATATTCTTCTTTGCAAAAAGATTTTCTGGTGCTAGTTCATTACTGAGATTCTGTCTGCCGTCCTCCGCTTTCTCTTTTTGCTACTTTTCTTCCTTTGGCCTCAAATCACATCTCAAAATCAAACCTTTTAACCTGAGTCTATGGAAGGCCTGTTTTGGTTATCTGACTATTAGAGATTCTCAAAATGTAATTGCAGGCTTCTTATTTATCCAGGAGATAAGACGGATGGCTGAGAGGCCAGTTGGCAATTGCTATTTCACATTCAGTCCTACTTCTAGCATCCTTACTGATCTTATCAAGAACAGCTCCCCACATAATTTAACCTGGTGTTATGCTCAGGCTAAAAATAAAAATAACATCGTTAAAGTGGCAGTAGATGGTAAGGGGTGCTGTGCCACTGACCGGAAGACAGGGTGATGCTTGCAGCGCGAGTGTCTTGCACCAGGTCACTGTGTTCACTGGTCGTTAGTTTTAATGGCCTACATGGTCTCCGCATACCTGGTTTAAAATACTTGGAAAAACCCATGGAGTGCCTTTTAGTTTCACAACTCAATTCTACAGAGATAAATATTCAAGTTGCCAAGGTCAGTAGCCCTGCCTAATGGTATCCCAGAGAGCCAGTCAAGATGGCGTCTCCACTCACTGCAAGCTAATTAAGAGTTGAAAGAGGCACCAGCTTCACGGCACCAGCACAGCCTCCCCCAGCACATATTTTGCCTTTGGCGTTCTGAGAACAGCATGACATGTACTCTGGAAGGTGCCACTGTGCGTGCTTCAGCAAATTTAAGGGACTCTACCCTCTGCCATTGGCTGCCAATTAATTTTAAACCAGATGTCTTAGAGAGGTTATGTCAGGTATCCTGAGAAAATTTTAGGCGACAAATGCAGGATAAACAGTGTCACGAATAGTGAAGAGCATTAAAATCCCAGAGTTTACCTTCTACTCTACCTGTTTTAGGGAGAAAGAAGCTATGCTTAAGTGCTTTGGGAACTCTATCCACCCTGCCAATCCTGCCTAATTCCTTCGTATGGATGAAAGTGGTTTTTCTCTTGACTTATTTGCAAAAGAAGGTTATTAATAGCAAACTGCAAAGTTTTTTTTAAAAATAATATTAAATCATAGCTGTGTACATTAATGTGATCATGGGGCACCATACATTGGTTTTATAAACAGTTTAATACATTTTCAGCACGAATAGATAAATGGCTGTATGACTTGCTACCGTTTATTAATACCCTCACTGTACTCCAGAAAACAGCAAAACAAAACAACTAGGGAAAGTGCCCTAGAACCCCCAAACTTCTTACCTCTAACAGCTGTTACTTAAGTTGACACTTGCAGGTTCAACGGTTAACATAAAGGTACTTGAAATTTCTCAAAATTTAAATGTTTAAGAGTGCAAATAAATAATTCCTAAAATACCCTAAATGAGGCCTCAAGTCCCAGAAGACTCTAGAAAGAGTTCTAGAAAGCTCAAAGGCTAGATTAGGAAATAGAGTCATGGGATTCAAGTTCCATGTGATGAGTTAAGAAACTTCCCACACCACAGTTTCCCCACATGCAAAACAAATGTTTCCAAATCCTAATCCTCATTTATTGTTTCAATATTTCTGCACTCTCCAATACATCATTATAGGTGCAAGCATTACTTGACAATATTCTTCTTCCTTTATTCTATTCATCTATCTCCTCTCTAATAATGGGCAAATAAACAGAAACCTAAAATAAGCACAGACTAAAAATTATTTAACAAACATTGAATTAAAACTAATGAAAAACATAAACATTATTACCAAAAAATTGTGCTTTTCCTTGTGATGGATACTGAATATTTTTTACTTGCTATTGGCTATTAAACTATGCTTATGAAATTGATATTTATTAACTGTACTTCATATATTGGGTCTATATCAGCATTTCTACAGACAATGGACAAATCATACTGAAACATCGGCCATTATTTGAAAGAAATGGTCCATAGCAGCAAGTGGCAGACATCGAGTACCTCAAGGGGAAGCCAGACAAATACAATTCTGTCCCCCACACTCTTTTCTGTCTCTGCTTTATAACCGCACACCTTCATTCTCTCAGTTGGCTGCTTTCTGTTTTGTTGCAAGAGAAATTAATACTCTGTGCCCACGAGACACATGCTTCCAAACTAGCTGTTTGGAGACTCAACTAAGTGGGGCCAGGGAGTGTGATGCAACTCCATGTAATCAAATATTAGGTACATTTTAACATACAACCATACCTACCCTCAAGCTCATTACTAATCAGAAAAGGAAATAAACTCCCAAAAGGGAAGCAAAGAAATTATATGGCTGGTGATTTAGGTTGGCTTCTTTGGGTGGGTCTTACAGATATCAATTTTTCTAATCATCTATTACTTTAGCTCAAAACATACTTGTTGATAAACAAACAGATGACGCAGTTTATGCCATATTCTCTTCCTCTGCCACTTCAATTTTTAATACAGGATTTGTATTTTTTTAAAGACATTTTCTCAGTATAGTTACTGAATCTGCAAGAAAAAATACTAGAATAAGTGTGACTTCTCTCTCGGCTCTAAACCTTGAAATGTTGAGTGATCAGAGGCAATTTATAGTATGCAAAATAGCATTTCTTGAAGCAAACTATTTCCTATCCTAGACTATCATGTATTAGAAGGAAAAAAAAATACTACTTTATCTCAAAGATTCCATACAGTCTTTGAAGTATGTAAATGGCTGGCATTAGAGAACAAAGCTTGGGAATCTGTTTACTGATAACATTAATTTCATATGTTTCCTTTTATCGTGAAAAAGATAAAAAGAAATTAAGTTCGTGAAACTAGAACACCTCATTGATTTTTGCTTCAAGGCTGTGTGGTAAAGGACAAAAAGTCAAAGTTGGTTTCCCAAGTGTAAATAACATGGTCTTCTTATATTGAATCTCTGTGGGGATTTATACCCAGGGCATTTCCAAATACTTTCGTTCTCAAGATTATTATCTTAAGTGGAGATTAAGAATAAAGTAAGGAAGTTCGCAAGCTAAGAAAAATCTAGTTTTTCTTCTAAGACATATGTCTGAGGAGAAGTCAGTGCCTTGATAGAGATTCTAAAGACAAAGAATTATGTTGCAGGTATGGGGCAAGCTGAGGTTGAAGTATTCACAGATAAAGTACACAATATACTCAGAAAACTACTATTCTGATTCCTAAAATTTAGCATTAGAATTGAATCTTATCCCTACATTACTATTCTCTATGCTGCTGGTTTATGCTAATTTGAAGAATAAATTGCCATCCTAAATTAGTCAATTTCACTATCATCTTGCTTGCAGATAATCATTAAAATTATTACAGAAAATCAAAAAAATTCCATAACCTTTAACCTATGCTTCTTATGATTACAATAGTCATAGGCACTACATAATAAATTCCGATAGTTTCAAAGAGAAAACTAAATGTTCCCAAATGGGAATAGTTCCATCAATAACATTTTAGATATATAAATTTTATGGGATATTGTGTGGTGATTCAAAATATTCCAAAAAGATCATATAAAAATATAATACATTTATAAAATATTAATAAATTAGAGAAAATGAGTATGCATGTATATATTAACATGTATATACGCATATCGGGATTAGAAATATATAAAATGTACGTATATAGGCAAAAATAGGTGTGAATACACAAGAAAAAATGACTGCCACTAGCCAATGAGGGATATTCTATTTATTTATTATTCATTTGTTTTAAAAAATTAGAAACTTACAATTAAAAAGATAGGTATATGTATATAAGGCAGAAGTTATAAAAATTAACAAGTGACACAGAGAGCTTGAAGTCTAAATTATACCACCAGTCTGCCAAATTTTTAATGATTAATATGTTAGAGACAAGTTAGCATTTAATATATATTTTTGTGAACAGATTTAAATTTTTCAAATTTGAAAAATTAAAAAACAACTAGAAATAACAAAGTCACATTTATTGACACAGAAAATAGCTAAAATTTGCTACTAAGTCAATTGAGAATAGTTGATCCAATGTTGGAGAGAGAGACTGATCTTACAGTCCCTCTGTGAGGGGTGGATCTAATCATTCCATCATTAGGGCTGCTGTAGAACAGTAACACAAACTGAGTGACTTACACAAAAGAAATGTATGGTGTCAAAATTCTGGTGGCTAGAAGTCTGAGACCAAGGAGCCAGCAGGCCGTGTTCCCTTTGAAGGCACTAGGAAAAGGTCCGTTTCTCCCTGGCTTCTGGTTCTTCTTTGGTTTGTGGCAGAATAACCCCAATGTTCACATGGCATTCTCTGGTGTCTTTTAGGGTCCAAATTTCCCCTTTCAAAAGGACATCAGGCATATTGCATTAAGGACCCACCTTACTCTTCCATGACCTCGTTTTATTTAATTGTTTAATTTTATTTAATTCTATTTCCAAGTAAAGTCAGATGCTCATGTACGTGAAGTTAGGCCTTCAATAACAGGGTGGGGAGAGGACACAACTGAGCCCATAACGTGTTTATGGAGAGAGGATGGGGGAAAGAAACTGGATTTCGCTTCCAGGAGTGCTATTAGAGATGCACCCTCACTTCATCCTGCTCAGCTGGCTCACTTCTGCAGGAGGATAAGTGACTGGGTTGAATATTGATGATAATGGGATGAATGAATAAATGGATAGATGGATGGCAATTCTTAAAATTCATCTTTCTAAACATTCTCAAGATCTTGTTCTCTGAAATAAAGTAATTTCCCAATTGTTAGGGGGTAGATAGCCCTAAGAATGAATCTGATACCCTGAGTCACAAAGTACCAAATGTCTTAATCCATTTCACCCATGCCAAATAATTCATACAGTAATTACACTTCATCGGACACAAGAAACATTTTTATATCCAGAAAGAGATATAAGCGCCAGAGGCAGATGAACAGCAACAACTTTCAAAGTAGCACTAAACACCCGCATAACCAATGGAGAAACTCAGACATGCATGCCTCTCTCACAAGTGCAGGAACCTGCAGTATTCGCAGCTATAAATCTTGGAATGTATACCTTGATATCACGCTTTAGACTTCCCAGGCACCATCTCAGATCTACCAACTCTAGTCTATACCTCCTTTCCTAAGGAATTCACAGGGGCCTCTGTAATTTGGAATTGTAAGTTGTCAAAACAGTATTCCAACTGTTTATATCATCTCAATGCCAGGACCAATACGGTGTGTGGAAACACAAAGCACAAGGTTTTCTAAATTTCCCCTATAGAAAGCATGAGCATAAAACATACTGCTCCCCCAAATATAGAAATCGTTTGCATATTTTCGTACAGTAGGGTAGCAAGCAGTATATACTAACTAAATAGACACAAACGCCACATGGGGTATTGTCTCTCTCTTTGTTTTATAAATGAGAAACCTGAGGAGAGGAAATATTAAGCACCTTTCTCAGAGTCACACTGAACAAGCCTAAGAGCGAAGATTTAAACTTCATAGTGTATTCTAGACATTATACCCTTCCACATTACGTTCTACAACATCTACTTGATATCATATATTGCACTTCCGAAACAGAAAAAGAAAAAAATAAACTATTTTTGCTGACCTAGAAAAATGGCTAGTTTTTGAGATCTTAAAAATACATTCATTTTTCTATGAGGACACAAAAACTGAGTGTACTGTTTTGATGTGACCTCACCTCAATGGGGTCAACTGTTTCTATGAAATTATTTGAGAACACTAATTTAATATATTCAGCATATGACAATGTCTTTCAGGGCAAGCTCTTTAAAAATAGTGAATTAAATAAAAATTGGTCTCAGTTTATAAAATCAAATATCACTACCAGTCATTGGGAAGTACAATAATGATTTTAGCTCTCGGAATCTGAGCCAGCCTAAAAGCGCAGGATTAGGCTTAGGAACAGGGATGAAAGAATGAAGTTGAGTAAACTTTCCATCTGCGTGAACTTTTTAGATTTGAAATTTACCCACAGATCTAGGTTGTTTTTGAAAGTTTCCCTGATATATAAAGTCACCTTTGAGTGATACGGTGGTAGATGTGGGTGTGAACTGCTTCACCCTTAAATCTCTGCCTATTTGAGAGTCCTCTAGATAGATTTCTAAAGAAAACGAGGCTTCGTGTGCAACACAGTGGCAATCTGGCATTTCAGCTATTGCTTTTCTTTATGGTACAGAACATCTTCTTGTCCTTGCTCAGCACTAATAGCAAATCAGTGGGTTTGCTCTTTGAACAGCATTTTCCAAAAACACAGTCGTGGGAGAATGAGGATTTCTTCGGGCTATCAGGCATCAAAGAGTTCCAGATTGGCCTTTTCACAGACCAGTCTCACAAATTCTGGAAGTGTGCTAATAAAAGGAATATTGAATATTTTTGGCTCAATCCATTTTGGGGAGAGTCTTTCAAATATGTTTAAACAAAGGTTTTCACTTCTCCTTGAAATATTATAAAACCTAGTTGAAGAAATGACAACAAAATACCAAACAATCTAATCTTTTAGGGTTCCTTATTGATTTCTAACATCAAGAGGCAAGGCTCCCCTTAATAACAACATTTAGGGGTAGATTGGAACGCAAGAGTCTCTGTAGTCTAAGAGGGGAGTCCGATCAACGTATCAGCTGGGGTGTGGTATAATTACCAAGTGCTGCGACCAAGGGGCAAGCAACTCTCTGGAGAGACAAGGGAAGGACTATGGCTTTAATAAAAATCTAAAAAGATCAGCTAAAAGTTGAGGGAAAAAAGGAGAAAACATGAAAGCACACCAATTGTTTTAGAAAAAGCACAGAAATCACCTATGATCAAATGAAAGCAAGTTCAAAACTGACACCAGAAAGAGACACGTATTTGGAAACAGAGGAAGAACAGGAACTCTTGCATCAGACAGAGATAGCTTCAGAAAGAACCAAGGGCGGCTTTAAAAGGGGAGCAGAGAGTACCCAACTGTGGGAAAAGAGGTGTCATCAGGAATACCAACGAAGTTACTCTATTTTTGTTGAAGCTCAAGGTGGAAAGGCATCACTGGGGCGACTAGATTTCAGAAGACACACTGACAAATCATGTTTAAAAAATAGGCAGGTATTCCTATTTAAAGTCATCCTCAAGAAAAGAGCAGGAAGGAACACACACAGTACTTCTTGTCATTGTACAGATAAGGTGTTTTCCAGAAGAGGCAGAGCTTTGAGAGTTTACACTCAAAGTTTACACAAAGATAAAATAAGGAGTACGAAGAATTTATCTCCCAACACCACTGCTCATTTGAGATACCAACACCTTTAAGGACATTTCTATACAGCCACGTAAACCCACCCCATCAAATTCTAGGTATGTTCCTAGAAGGATCCACAACAGTGATAACAGCCACTGTTCCCCCTCCTTCAGTGAAAGTCCTCAAGAGTGAAACAGCAGCTTTTAACAAACACTTCTAAGGTGACAGGACAGAGAGCCAAAAGGAAGGTGGAGATGGCATAACCAATTAAACGTCAGAGGACATTTAGATAAAACGATGAAACAAGGCCGAGACTCTTAAGTCATAGCCCTCGGCTGTACAACAGTGCCTGGGGAGAAGGAATCCACAGTTCACACAAACAAAACCAGGCTAAGATCGCGGCTCAGCACAGCGTCTCAGAAAAAACACCAACCCCAAGTTCAAAAGCACTGCAGCTGGAAGCTACCTGGCTCTTAGGGAATGCCAGAACTGGAGCTAGTCTAAAGATGAACCAGTCAATCTCCTACATTTTCTGAAAAGTAGACAAGGTCCACAGAGGTTAATGTCACATGCCTGAGTTAACAAAGTAAGTCAACACTGCAATGGGATGCAGAGGATTGTGCAGTGATTAGTCAAGGATGCAACTCGTTTTCCTTATTCTGCTCTGTTGGTAACTTTAATAAACTTGTAACACCGTGAGTGGTGCTGTCTTTTCACTGAAGTCTGATCTCCTTTTCCACTAACCTTCGACCGCTGTGGATTTATGCATATTTATATAGTTATTAACGAAAACAAACTTAGGAAGACCAGAATGTTATCTATCAAAATATACAAGTACTTCTCATGAAAGACGGAAAGAACATGAATATTGCTCTAGTTACACTTTTAAAAAATAAACAACTTGTTTTCAATGAGTATTTAACATGGTTTTTACTTATATTTCGTAAAATACGTTTTTGAGGTTAGAATATATTTATTCTTGATTTATTTTCCTCATAATTACCCATGAGCAAAGCAAAAAGTTTTAAATTTGGTTGCTATCATAAACTTGTATTTCCTTTATTAATTACTTTCCACTTTGATGACTTTGATTTTTAAAAGTATAGGTTCTAGGAATGGCTACTATTTTGACTTTTTTACCCCTAGATGAACCAGGCCAAAAGAAAAAAAAAATCTCTTTAACTTGCTATAGACCTAGGAGATACTATGTGACAGAATGGAAATATACCAATCTCTTTACTTCCATTAACTCTAAATATATGATCTTTCAATAGGCAGGAAACAGATGTGCAAGTAGGTATCAATAACTGAATCAGTCATAAGTATATAGGTGTAGAAACTGAAAACTCTTAAAACATGGCTTGCAGTACATTTGAAAATGGTAACACAATACTTTCTCATTCCCTAGTACTGTAATGCTGGCTCATTTAATTCATATAAGGTTAAAATTGTCTCTTACAAGACCAAGTGTTGGAGTTAATATTACTACAGGTTATTTCTGTTGGATGTCAGGGACATCCCATATGTTCTTATTCTGAATATCAAGACCGATTTTGACTTGAATCTGAATTTGCTAAATTGCATGCATTAGCCTCTCTGGGCATTCCTGACCATTAATACGGGAGAAATAATTCTACTCATCAGACTGAATCTTCACTTCTCAAGACCATATGAAGAGAAACAAAAAATGTCAGAAATCTCATTAGTAGAGTCAGGAACAAGTCACTATTTTCTGTTTAATGGAACAAGACAGTCAATGACTGATCTAACATCAAGTTGTTATACCACCCTCACAGTTGTGGCCAGGGACAGTGCAAAGATCACAACATTGTTTAAACAGGGTAGTAATTAAAGGACAACAAGCCAAGGGTAACAGCTTGGCTGCCTAAGGACTTACTGCCTCCCCCGGTGGAAGGATGAAGGGGTGGTGAAGATGGAGGATGTCCCCACATTTGTTCCTTCAGCCTTTCCCTTGACTAGACTGATTATTAGAACATTCTGACTATCCTTAAGACGACTAAGCAAAATAGGACTCCCCTTCCCCACCTGAGATCCTCCTCTTCCCTTCTTTTTCTGGTCTTGAATGGCCCAGGGTGAAGGGAAAACACTCTGAAGACAAGAGTTTGTTTCCTTTTAGGGCCAGAAAAAAAGGAGTTAGAATCTCAGAACTTGCTGTTATTTTCCCATTGACCAGTGAAAACACTTAGAGTTGACAGAGCATAGTTTAATGTCATCAGACATGTTTCATCTTCGTTTTTAGGATATTCATTTCCTAGACTCAGCAGCCATTTTTGCATGCCTCTGATGACTTCTGATAGTAAAGACAGTCTACTTCCACATGAGTCATCCACAAAGATGGCACAATTCTTTTAAACGCCATATTAATGTAACTTACAAAACAACATAGGAGATGGGAACTTTAACACACGGTTACAGGTTAAAAACTTTAACACATGGTTACATGTTACAGGAACTTTAACACATGGTTCTAGGTTAAAAACTTTAACACATGGTTACATGTTACAGGAACTTTAACACATGGTTACAGGTTAAAAACAACGAGAAACCTAAGTATGACTTATTTCCTTTAATTGACAAATTTAAAGAGGGTTATTTCCAAATTACTCAACAAAGTCAAGATAATAGAGCTAGCTAAACAGGATGTGAAAAATTTAGCTGATGCAATAATCAACATATCTATTCAAGGAGGTATGCCCCTTAAAACCAACAATGTCTACTTTCACATTGATTTCTTTTTTTTTTTAATTTTTTTAAAACAGATTCTCACTATGTCACCCTTGGTAGAGTGCTATACCGTCACAGCTCACAGCAACCTCAAACTCTTGGACTTAAGCAATTCTCTTTCCTCAGCCTCCCAATTAGCTGGGACTACAGACACCTACCACAATGCTGGGTTATTTTTTGTCGCAGTATCATTGTTGTTTAGCTGGCCCTGGCCAAGTTCGAACCCGCCAGCCTCAGTGTATGTGGCTGGTGTTGTAACCACTGTGCTACCAGTGAAGAGCTCACACTGATTTCTTGACAGATAGGTTATTTTGTTTCATTGGATGTTTGCATATAGCAGGCAATGTATGTATTATACACTGTAACATGTATTTCTACCGAACATTCTACTCTATGCAAACACCAAAGACAATAAATCTGACCGACCAATCTTACTACTGGGTCTATATCGAAAGGAAAGGAAATCAGTATTTCAGAGAGATGTTAGCACTACCACTACATATTTTAGTGTACCATTATGTACAACAGCCAGTATATGGAATCAACCTAAATGTCCATCAAGAGATTAGATAAAGTGGTATGGAAAAATAGATAGACAGACAAACATTGGTGCACTGTTCATCTCTAAAAAATAATGAAATCCCGTCATTCCAGGCAACACGGATCAGCCTGGAGGACATTATGGAAGTGAAATAATCAAAGAACAGAAAGTTAAATACTGAATGTATTTTCATTCATATGTGGAAGGTACAGAAGTTGATTTCATAGAAGAGTAGAAAAGAGGTTACTGGGGGCCTAGAAGGGTGGGGAAGTGGGAGAAATTGGTTAAAGGATGGACAATTACAGTCACTAGCTCTCACGCTCTTCAGCACTATAGAATACTACAATTAACACCAACATATTATGTATTTTTGGATAGCTAAAAGGGACAAAATAGGATGTTCCTAACACAAAGAAATGATAAATGCTTGAGATGGTGGATATGCTCATTACCATGATTTGATTACTATACATTCTGTGTATTGAAACATTACTCTGTACCTCATAAATAGTACAATTAGTATGTATCAAATAAAAAGTAAGTAAATGGCTTGTGATAGGGTAGGCTAACAATGGAATATTACACTTTTTTAAAATGTCAATATTGAAAGAAATATTCATTCATATTCTATCATAGAGGTGACAAGGTTTACCTGAGCAAAAACTTATAAAACCTTAATGACCAGCTATAATTTCCATAAGCTACCATATTACTACCTTCTAAAAGTATTTTGGGAAACTTATGGTGGATGAAATAAGTGAATAAAGTACTATTTTTTCAGGTTATGATTTTTCCAAGATTGAATTATTTTCTTATCATATATAACATAGCTTTATTAACAATAATATTAGTGACATTTAGCATTTATTTTACTGGAAATGCCTACATCTCTGGCATGTACTATGCTTATTTCGTAGGCTAATGGACCAAGTGGTCAGATTTGATTATTTTACAGTTTGAAGTCATTGCTTCAGTTTTATTTGGATTGGAGTTTGAGGACTCAAAGGTACAGACATGGATGATACTATGTATTCCTATTTTTGTGCCATACTCAAAGATACACCATCAAACTCCAATCTGAATAAAACCGAAGTCATGACTTTCAACAGTAAAATCATCAAATCCGATTGTTTTCCTTTTCGAAATGTGACATGAGGGATGGCGCCTATGGCTCAAGGAGTAGGGGTGCCGGCCCCATACACCAGAGGTGGCAGGTTCAAATCTGACCCCAGCCAAAAACTGCAAAAAAAAAAAAATAAAAAAAAAATAAGAAAGAAAGAAAGAAATCAATCTACTCACTTTGGCCTCGCAAAGTGTTCGAATTATAGGCATGAAATGTGACATGATGAAACAGGGCTCCTCTTTACAAAATATAGGGGCAAAAGAAAATGGGAATCTCTGCAGAGAAAGGGCAGTCCAATCAACATAAACTGCATGTGATACAATTACAAAGAATTGTGAACGAGAAACCAGCACCTTTTTGAGAGACAAGTGAAGGGCTCAGCTTCAGAAAAAGCCTGAACATCCCAGCTCAGACAATAGTTGAAGGAAAAAAGTGAAAACTTAAAAGTACACCAATTGTTTTAGAAAGAGCACAGAAAAAGCTTATGATCAAATGAAAGAGAATTCAGAACTGAAACCTAGAACTGACGGGAGACACTAGAAAGAGACACATATTTGGAAACACAGGAGAAGCAGAAACTCTTGCATCAGAAAGACACAGACTCTTGCATCAGACAGAGATAGCTTCAGAAAGAAGTGAGGGCAGCTTTAAAAGGGGACCAGAGAGTATCAACAGGGAGAACTGTCATCAGGAATACCAATAAACTCGCTTTATTTTTGTTGAAGATGAAAAAGCGTCTTTGGGGTGACAAGATTTCAGAAGACACACTGACAAATCATGTTTAAAAGCTAGGCAGGTATTCCTATTTAAAGTCATCCTCAAGAAATGAGCAGGAAGGAACACACGCAGTACCCAGGCTCAATCCATGTTATTATACAGATAAGGTGTTTTCCAGAAGAGGCAGGGCTTTAAGAGTTTATGCTCAAAGCTTACACACAGATAAAATAAGGAGTATGAAGAATTTATCTCCCAACACCATTGCTCATTTAAGATACCAACATCTTTGAGGACATTCCCTTGTTTAGTGAAAGTCCTCAAGAGTGAAACAGCAGCTTTTAACAAACACTTCTAAGGTGACAGGACAGAGAGCCAAAAGGAGGATGGTGTAACCAATTAAAATGTCAGAGGACATTAGACAAAAAGACGAAACAAGGCCAAGACTCTTAGTCACAGCCCTCAGCTGTACAACAGTGCCAGCAACTTATGACCAGAAAGGATGTAGAGTTCACATCAACAATACACAGCTAAGACCTCTGCTCGACTCAGAGAAAAAACACCAATCCCAAACTGGCCCACACTGCAGCTGGAAGTGTCTTCTGAGAGGCAGGCAAAGTCCAGAGAGGCTGATGTCACATCTGCACTCACAGAAAAAGAAAACACTGAAATGGAATGCAAAGAAGTTTGTGCAGGGATTAAAGAAAGCAGTTGTCAAGGATGCAACTCATTTCACATATTCTGTTCCGTTAATACTTTTAGTCAACCATGAGTCCCATCATTTTTTCAGTAAAGTATGATCTCCTTTCCTCACCCTTTCCACCATGGATATATGCATATTCATGTGCTTATTAAAGAAAATAAACTTCAAGAAGATCAGACATTTATCTATCAAAATATAAAAGTACATTGTACGACTGTAAGAGAGAAAGAGTATGCAGACTGCACTAGTTACTTTTTTAAAAGTAAACAGCTGCTGGGCAGCACCCGTGGCTCAGTGAGTAGGGCGCCGGCCCCATATACTGAGGATGGCGGGTTCAAACCCAGCTCCAGCCAAACTGCAACAAAAAAATAGCCAGGCGTTGTGGCGGGCACCTGTAGTGCCAGCTACTCGGGAGGCTGAGACAACAGAATTGCCTAAACCCAGGAGTTGGAGGTTGCTGTGAGCTGTGATGCCACAATACTCTACCGAGGGTGATAAAGTGAGACTCTGTCTCTAAAAAAAATAGTAAATAGTTGCTGTTTTGCAAGTAATAATTACATTGAATTCCATATGTGTTTTGGTAAATCAAGATTTTTAAAATGTGGGATATATGCATTTATTCCTTATTTCTTTTTCTCCTAGTTACCCATGTATAAATCAGTTAAGTTTTCAACTTTGTAGCTTTAAAATACTATATTTCCTTTATTAATAAACTTTTATTTTGGTAACTTTGATTTTTAACAATTACAGATGGCAGGAATGGCTATTGTTTGGATATTTCTTTTCCAATCAGTAAAATTTTAGCCTTACAGAATAATTTGTCCTTTAAACTTGCTACAAGGCCTAGGTGAAACTAGTTGATACACTGCAGAACTAGTGGCTCTATTACTTCTCTTAACTCTCTGAACTCCAACAACTACTGACACGGGGTAGTCTCAGAGCTCTGTGAGAATAAGTTTAAATAAGAGAACTAAGGTGGGGAGGAAGGAGAATGTGGAGAAGGGAGAAAGGCTTGGGAGCTGGCTGGGGAGAGAACCATAGTCACAGTCATGGGTAAAATTTGTTAGAGAGCGGTGGGGTTGGAAATAAACCATCACTAAAATACCTAATATAGACAGCACATATTTGTCTTGTGTGGGCCCTGATTCAATCCAAACTGACAGAGTGCAAAATATTTGATCAGAAACCTGCCTTGTTAAGACCTTAGTTGGAAGAGCAACCCAGGGGGTGCAGGGGTATAACAATTTCTATTTTCATGTGATATTATGTATCTATATATATTTTACATATATACTATATTAAGACACTAAAAATAGAACTGAATGATATTTGGTCAACCATTTCCTTCTGTTTATCTCCATGTTCACCTCTGCATATACATTTGCAATAGTCTTAAAAAGCTGCATTCAATACTGATTGCCTTCCAAATCCTACATTTATTAGGAGTAAAACTTACTAAATGTAAAACCTTGGCATCTGCAAAATGAAAATAAGTAAAAAGCAGTAGTGACAAGATTTTATAAAACAATAGTAATCGATGCATCTTTATACTGTGCACTCAACATTATAGTAATGTAGTATATACAACAAAGATATGGCAATAGTGGAAACACATTCTTCTTAATGAACTATCACAAGAATGGAAAAACAAGTATCTAATGTACTCAGTACTAATACAAAACCAATATATAACTAACTACACTCCCCCATGTAGAGTCTAGCCAGGGGGAGGGGAGAGGAGGAAGGGTGCTGGGCAGGCTCTCACCCACTGTGCACAATGTGAGGGTATACCACACAGCTCCCTGAGTGAAGGGCTCAACTACAACTTGAACTTTACCTTAGAAATTAAAACAATGTAACTTAAACATCTGTACCCTCATATTAATCTGAAATAAAAATAAATGAATAAATGAATGAATAAATAAACAAATAAATAAAATGCTTTGTCCTATTTTGGAACATGAGTCTCCCTTCCCTGTCTTTCACAGATACATACAAGTTATAAGATGCTTTCACCTGACGAAAGTTTTACTGACTATATATCTATATACAGTTCAGCCAGTTGATATTTTCACATTATCTTTAAGATTCAGGTCAAAGAGGATAACTTTTTCAGAAACATCTCTATATCTTTATTTTTTCCTTTCAGAGCACTAACATGTTTATATCATTTCTCTAACCTATTTTCAATTGGAAAAAGAGAAGGCAGTCCCCATAGAATACTTGGAAAACATCGAATACACTGGAGTGGTAATCAAATGCAATCCAAGCAGCCTTCCAAGGTGCGTGCAGCATAAATAACATCACTATCCCCAGGGCACTGATGCAGCCTCTGTGCTCATAAGCGCTCTTACCCAGGTCGTCACATTCAATGATAACAGTAAAGATCTAATTCCAACATGGTTATGCTTTACATTATATTATCCTTATTGGAACGTTCAATGATGAGAAAATCCTGACTTGGTAGTTTTTTGCATCTGCAACCTTTGGATTTTACGGACTAAATGGCAGAATTTCCCCACAACTTTTTCTCTTGCCATGCAAATGTTTTAAGCATTGGGATTCAGTTACATTGTTTTTTTCCAGTGTGCTAACTAAATTAGTTGTGAATATCCCTTCTTCATGGTGCATGAATCTTGCTCTCAGTAAGCAGAAAGGTAAAATTCTTTGTTTTGCTTTTTAAAAAATAAATAATTTAATTTCCTACCTACTATTCGTATCTTTAATCTTTGGAGAAATTAGAAGAGACAAAGTTTTTCAAAACATTTATTTTGTGGAGACTAAAATCTGAATAATCTCTAAAATCTCTAATAATCTCATGAAATTAGGAGAGACAAAGGTTTTTGAAACATTTTATAGAGAGTAAAAAAATAGGAGAGATACTTCATTTTATTGAGCAGACCTATTCTTTGAAAATAAATTTCTTTTATAACTTTTTACATATTCTCTTTAAATAAATCCACTATATTTCAGGATTGCTCAAATTTAAACATGTATTAGTTAGAAATCTTCAGTTCAGATCCAGCTATTCCTCTCTTTAGGTATATGTCCACACAAACCCGTATAAGAATATCCATAGGGTCATTATTCACTATGGTCTAAAATTGTTCAAACAACACAAATGTCCACCGACTGAAGAATAAATAAATAAAATGGGCATAGCCATACAATGGAGTATTATTGGCTATAAAAAAGAATGAGGAGTTGATATATGCTACAATATGAAAAACCCCTTAAAACAAGATGCTAAGCAAAAGAAGCCACTAACAAAAGACCATGTGGAATGACTCCATTTACATGAAACATCCAGAACAGGAAAATCCATGAAGACAGAAAGTAGATTAATGTTTCCCTAGAGCAGGGGGAGGTTTTAGGAGAAATGGGGAGTTACTGGGAAGAGCTAAAGTGTTTCTTCTGGGATGATAAGTATTTTCTGAAATTGATTGTGGTGATGGTTATATAATTCTGGGAATATATTAAAAACATAGAATCACTGAATCATATGATGTAAATGTGTTAGTTACATTGTTTTACGATTATAGCTCAATAAAGCTGATTGGGAAAAGATTGGTTGGCAATTTCACTTTATTTTTTCCCAATTTTTTAAAATATGTATACATCCACAGTTGGTTTTGTAATTGAAATTTCAAATGAGAAAACAGGACTATTTGTACATATTTATTAGACAAGGGTTATTTTTATTAAAATTGAAAAAGTCAGTCATTCATTTTGATTTTAAGTACACAGATGACTATTTAAATATCCACATGTTATCCAGGAATTTTGGGAAGCCTAACCCTGGCCATGCCGTTTGTACATCTCAGAGAGGAACTCTGCATTCTTGTTTATTCTTGTTTATTCCTCCTGATCTGAAAACCTCTTCACACTGACTCTGGATTTTATTACAGGGGGTGACCTTCTGTAAGTTCAAAGCCAAGGTCATGTCCCTTCAGCTCAAATCCAGACTTGAAGCATAAATCTTTCAGAAAAGATCTCTCCACACTTGCATCACCAAAGCTTCTGACACATGTCACAATGAAGCAACTTTCATTAAGTTACAGCACTGAATGTAGCTTCATTTGACGGACTCTGAGAAATTGCTCTATCTTTCCCAATTCCCATGACAGCTGTCATCATGTCACAAATGGAGAAAACTTAAAAAAAAAAAAAAAGGCCTCTTGCTTTCCTGAGAGTTGTCACCACCAGCAGCAACATAATATGCAATGTTACTAAGGAGAAATAAACAGCATTCAGGGAAACTAGAGAAGGCATATATTAGAAGAACCCACATTGCATTGTTAAGAAACACATTGCATTGTTAAGAAACAGAAAGAAATAAGCAAAAGTATTTTTCATAAACTCCAGAATATTCCATACAGAGCAGATCTGTTTTGTCTCAATTCCTAGCTTCTAGAGAAAGTGCCCTTCCCAGATAAAAGAGTCAAAATCTTCTACTTCTTATGTCTTTCATCAACTAATGACAAGGCTTGGGTATCAGGCAAAGATACAACAGATCAATTTAGGACAGAAGGCAAAGATTTAGGACAGAAAGCAAAATATAGGACATAAGATTGAAGACAATACACAATGAGACACAAACTTTTCACTTGACAGGGGTATAGAATTATCAGTCTAGTAAAATCCATTTCCTCTTCTGATTTTAAATAACAAGGCAGTGAGAAAAAGATGCCCAAGAAATTCTTTAGTTAAAAAAAAAAATCAATCTGGACTGAAGGAAGAATTTCAATGTTCTTTATCCTTATGACGTAAAAATCATTTGCAGAATGCCAAGACTGACATCAGATGAGAGCTAATCACAAGTTCAGAGTCCAAAGCCCCACCCCGTCCTCCAGAATCAGAACCTGCACTTCACATACTCATGTTTGAGAAGCACTGCCCAAACCATTCTTCTTCTAGTGTTACTACCTTATGTTCAGACATTTGGGCCACTAAAATAATAAATTTCTTATTATTAGAAGTCATTAAGTCAAATTAACAGGAGAAAAGAAATGTAATACAAGATAATACATATTGTATTGCTAAATTAATTGTAATCCAAAGTTCAAAACATGATTTCTCATGCGAGGGCTATGCTAAAGCCTTAATATTGATGTCAGGCTGAGGGATATTCTAAATCAATTGATATTTAAGACTACATCATTTGTTAGAGTCTCTGTGGAAAATGTAACCACCTTGTTAATACTGAGTATAGATTTTTAACTTTAAAATGCTGCATCAATTTGAAGCATGCCGCGGCTTTGCATAAGAAGGCAGTGCTTCTACAGAGTATAGGAGGTCAAGAGTTTGGATTGTGCTGGTAGGTAAGGTGATACACCTCATATTTGTGAGGTACATCTCATGTTTTACCTATATACTGCTTAGGAAGGCTACATGCGTACTCGATCTTATGTCAGTAGAGGATTTGCCTGCTGATAATGGAGAAAAAACCCCCCGAGTGCTGTGTGTTTGATGAAGGGAACAGAGCTATTAAAGAGGACGGTGGAGGATATAGGCTCTGTTCATCCTTCTCATCATTTTCTAGGATCAAACAGGCTTAGGACCTCTTTACCAAAGCCTAGAGCCAGCTCCCCTTAGTGGTAAGCATTACTACCTCTGTGTCTCTAAATGACATCGCATGTCCCCACAATTAACCATGACACAGTCCTCAGCCCTTGGACATCAGAAAAAGGAAAAAGCTGTCATCTGTGTTGTAAATCCCTCTAAATGGCTACTTCAAAACTTAGGTAAGCTCCGGAGTTACTGAAGGGAAGTTAGAATAGTCAATACGCTTGGGGGAAAGAAACTACAAGGTAGACAGACGCTATATATTTTAGTACCAATTTTCTTTTACACATTGAAATGAAAATAGTGCGCTAAGAGCTCCTTTGCACTTAGTTGCTATAATATTTACTTCTAAATTATTGTCTTTAATAGTAACAGCACTTTGCAGTTATAAAACATCTTGTTCCAAAAAACTCAAAATGTTTCCCTACATGTTAATTCAACGCTACTTAAGACTATATCCTGGAGAGGGATGGCTGTACTCTTATCTAGACAGTTACAAATGGCTTTCAAAATAGTCAATTCAATCAACAGTCATTGAAGGGAAATAGAAAGGAAAACTCCTAAGAAATGAGCAACTTGTCTGGGAGGTGGAGGCTCAGCTTTGTCCATCACAGCAGAATGAAGCAGAGGCTATCTTAGTAGCTGGTGGCCTAATTACAAAATCCTGCCCTCAAACAAACAAGAGTTTGCCTCCAATGCTTAGCTATTTTAGGCCCACATAATTTTGCATTCACAAAAATATCTGAGAAACTGCTTCATTCTCCTACTTCACAGGCCCTTTATGAGATCAAGTTCAATACCGCAGAAGTATGTTCAGCTGGGAAAAAGAGCAACGGAGTAAAGGGAAGTAGTCAGACAAGAGAAAAGCCACCCCAAATTCTAAAGATGCCCTGCAGAATACGTGTCTTCTCATCTCCACAGATGTATATGCCATGGTAGAATACACGCACCTTCGTAAGAGCAGTGATGTTTTTGATTATTTTGTTCATTTCCTAATCTTGTTCATGTAGACTAGCATGAGGTAACTGTTAATACAACATATGGAAATGAATAAATGAACATAGGCCACTTGTCCTGCAGAAGGGGGTCCCACCTGGTGATTCTATCAGCAGAAACACAAGAAATTCTTGACTACGCTTAAACCCCAAAACATTATGTGCCTTATTCCTTCATCAGGTACAAACCTAAAATACCTACTAGAAAACTAAGCAGACTGTTGTCTGTGTTTTTTGTTCAAAAACAAATGTGTATTTGACCAGTTTTTAATCCCTCGAATGTGATGAATCGACAATAAACGTCCTCTACTTTCTTAATTAATCAATATCTATAGAAAATTTTATGATTGGCAACTTTAGGCCCCAATTTAAAATGAAAACATTAAACAAAATATCTTGATTTATAGTGTCCCTAACTTCATACTTCTGTCTGTAATATGAGTTGTTAACTATGACCTTTACACACTGACAACCAGTAAGAAATACTAGAGTCTAAAGAAAGCCTTGTAGGAATCCTGACAAGCTTGGCTGTCCTCCCCCTTAGATTCCTCTCTACAAGTCACTGAATGAATTGACAGCCTTTCTCCCTTTGAGGTAGCGCAAATGCCACTTTGTGTTGTAAACACCTTGTTTACTTCCCCACCAATAAGAAATCCCTCAAACAACATGCCAGGAGGTTGAAAACTGGATGTGCATGAGTTTAATAGATGCGCTTGGTTTGCAAACACACAAAAAATAAGTAGCGATATTTAAAAATTCGTGAGCTGTGGCAACACTGGCCTCCACGTCAAGAGCATGCTGGAGGGACACTTATGAGCTGTTCTGAACAGACACTGTGGACAACCTCCTGTCTGACAACTGGTCCACCTCCCTCTGCATAGTTTCAGTCTGGTTGCTGCAGGTCTTTCCAGTTCCTTGGCTCTTAGCAGACCTCTGGCTTCATGGAATAGGTATGGAATCTGAAGAGAAATGCAGAAATGACTGGCTTATCAGGAAGAAGGCACACAGGGGGCTCTGGAAATCCTAGGTTCCATTTATAGTCGCACTAAAAAATGACTATTGAGCCTCTGCACCTATTAGAAAAGAATCTGTAGATCACTTCTAGACCTAAAATTCCATGACTTACTGTTTCCTCAATGGCTAGAGTTATCCTTGGACACACAATAACTTATGGGAGGGCTGCTTTTAAAGGACAGCATAATATGCCTTCTAAAAATATACTAACTTGACATAAGGATTATTTTGAGCTAATGACACTTAAAAAACAACAGCTGCAAGAAGGGTCTTCTGATTTCATTTTAAAAGCAGGAGATAAAACGTGTGAAAGATACTCTTTAAAGCAGAAAAAAGAAACATCTTATCACCAGAGACAGGGACTCAACATGGAGGAAATTCTGTACAAACAGCCCTTGTTAAAATAACTCTTATCTTCTGTTAGTTTCCCTGTGTATTATTATAGTTACCTTTCCACATTGCTTCTGCTTGTTCAACCTAACAAATAACCACTTAGGCTTTTACCACTTCTGTGGGTTTTCATTTCCTATGGGCAAATCTCAAGTGCATGCAAAAAAAAATATGCATGTTTTTCTCCTGTTTGTTTTTCCTCAGCTTAATTCTCAACCCCTGCAGGAGACTCTATGAGGGCAGAGGTAATGTTCTGCCTCTGCTACATTTGCTTGTCACTGGCACAAGTTCTGCTACATTCAAGAATCTCTTCTACAACCGTTTTTTAAAAACAGAAAAAAGGAGTTTTATCAAATGAGCCTTGTGTTAAACAATTGTATCTATGGCTTGGCGGTCACTGAGTAGGGTGCCCGCCACATACACTGAGGCTGGCAGGTTTGAACTCAACCCAGGCCAGCTAAACAACAACGACAATTGCAACAAAAAAATACCCCAGCATTGTGGCAGGCAGTAGTCCCAGCTACTTGGGAGGCTGAGGCAAGAGAATAGCTTAAGCCCAAGAGTTGGAGGTTGCTGTGAGCTGGGACACCACAGTACTCTACCGAGGACGACACAGTGAGACTCTGTCTCAAAAACAAAACAACAACAAAAAACAAAACAAAACAAAACAAAACCAATTATATCTACAAACTATGTGTTTAATTTCTAGTTATTTATGCTTTTCTCTTTTAAAATCTCTATTAAAAATGTCTACCTGGACATTAACTGAAGTTATCAAATGTTCCACCAGAGCTATTCACTTTACACTTTGAAAAAACTGTGTGCAATCCAAAGTTTACCAAAACAGATCCTTTAAATGAATTGTCAGAGCTTTACCTAGACTTTCAAATGTGTCCCTAATTTTATCTTCCATGTTATTTGAGGAGTGAAGATTGTCATGTACAAAATCAAGAATGTTTCTCAAATGAATCATTTCAGTCTATCACTTTACATGAATATCCTGAATATTATTAACATATTTATTATGAAAATGATCTGGAAAAATATACTGATGTATCATTATAACCAATGTATCACTCAGTCACAACCCTGAATAAATATTAAAGATTTTTAAAGAGCTTTGCTTACACACACGCACACACACACACACACACACACTAGCCTATGAAACTGTTTTCTTCTTAATAATTTAAACGAGAAAGTTTAAAAGTAAAGTCATTTTTAGAGCTTTCACATCTCTTAAATGTACTCACATGCCACAAAAAGCACTTTGAACAAGAAATATAATACCATAAGAGAGGTTAACAACAGCAATCAAGGGAACACCCTGTGGATTCCCGCAGGGAGAGGTAGGGAAGAGGGACTCTAGGGAAGGATTGTGTCAGTCTAAATCTGTTGGTATTCTTCTAAGCACACAGCCAGACAGCTGGATGGGAGTAGGAGTCACACACCTTAAATTACCAGATTCACACTTCACACACACATCATAAAGATGCCAGAGACCATGTTTGAACACATGATTTGTGTTCTTCTGGGAGATGAGGTTGTTTTCACTTCTGATGTCAAGTATTATGCCTGTGTGTGAGCAGCTTTGCCAATCAGAAAGGCACACAGATAATGCACTGAATTCCAACCAGCATGGAGGTGAAGTTCTTACAAGTGATGTTGTTAATTAGTGACATGATTCATGGAAAGGTTCATGTCCAACAGAACATGAACATTATCTAAACACTTGGGAAACCTAAACTTACTGCTCTGGACCAAATGCTTGATAGAGGAAAAGTGAAGAAATGTGGTTTCCAGAAATCATTTGGTGTTGTGCCGCCCAGAGTGAGAACTTTACATTTACTTCCTAGAAAGTTGAAAGTGATTTAATCAAATTGACCTCTTCAATTCAGTCTTCCCATCCCATTTCCTATGACTATTCGGAATAATACAGATAAATGGAGCGTGGGGTGGTAGATCAAAAAAAAAAAAAAAAAAAAACACCCAAAAACAAGAAACAAAAATTGGGAGTGGTAAATTAAGGCAATTCACTAGCAATCAGTATAGATAGCCACACAATTTTCATAGATACTTGTTTATCAACAACTACTAAACTAGACAGAAAATCCTCATACACTACTCTAGAAATCCTCATTCGAATAAGACAATCTAACTCTGGTGCCATAATATCCACTTCATTTAAGATAATTATATTTTTTACACTTGTCAGCCAGTGAAATCAAGAGCCAAGAGCATTCCTTTTTCTCTGTATCCCTCCATTGATCCAAATTTCTTAATCACTTCACAGTAACGTAGCAATACCTATGCCAACTCTTTTGGAATTAGTCCCAGTGCTCTTACACTTGATATATTTCACTCACTCACCACAATTTTCCTTTGCAACATAATCCCACATCTCTTCCAACCACAATACACTCAATTTTTCACTTCCTTATTTGCTTTTTTTTTTTGCTTCCTTGGTTGCTTGCAGGGCACTCGAATTTCTGTCCATCGATAAAGAGTTTCCTCTGGAAAGCCTTAAATTTGTCTCCTTTGCTAAATACCTGGCACAATCAGCTTCTCTAAATTCTGTCCTATCTTCCAAATGTGTAGCTCTGCATTTTACATCTAACCATGAGAAACACTTTATTCCTTTGCTGCTCCTTCTGATAAGCTCCTCTCAATGTTAAGTCGTCCCATTCCTCCCTTGAAATACAGAGAAAATTTCATGCTAAAATGCTTTGGAATAGAGACAAAGACATGTGAAAACATGTACAAAACTGGGAGAGCCATATCTACGTCTGATTTACAATTTTATCTTTTTAATTACGCAATGAGAGAGTCTGATTAACCACTAGAGCTATTAACTAAGTCATACGAAACTGAACATCTCTTGTTATCAGATATACTAGATGAAAACAAAAAGCTACCAAAAGATTACCCCTGAAGCTGCCTGGTAACTTTATAATCAAGGATTTGAGAGCCACCAAATGTCATCTGTCACCATTAAATTTTGCATTGAAATAGGCCTTTAGTACCAAATCATTTTGGTTATAGAAGGATAAATCACTATAAACAGAAAAATTATTTACTTATAACAGACTTGCTGCCTTAAAAGCCAGGATATCTACCCAGTTTAATGAGATTTGGAGAATTAACTTTATACTCTGCATGGAGCACATCCAAGTACAAAGTTCACTCTATAAGTTCAATAACAAATAACAAATATTCACACTCCAGAATAGTAAGACACATATACAGATATTTCCTACTGGTAAAAATTGAGAAAGAAATGAATATTCTATCTGACATTTAAAAGCTGTTATACCACTACCAGATCTGAAATAGGATGAAAAAACTTAAGTGATTATTGTCATCCAATGATCACTTATCCATCTTAGAGTATATTTGAGTTTTTAAAAAATGTATCAATGTATATATTGCCAATAGTAAAGAATACTATTAGCCTGTAATTTTTTATGCCATTCCAGCTCTCTAGCCAATATATATATTTCATGTAATAATAATAAAAGAAACTAAAATCACTACAATCATACATTGTACAAATGTAAACTCTGAAATTCATTTAGCTTCTTTCAGTACTTGCAATAAAGATGCTCAAATGAAGTTCATTCACAATTTTGTTTAAGCCTATCAAGAAGCACTAGAATCATCATAGTGGGTTTGGTAACTTCATTACCTGTTTTATTTAACTAAGGGACTTACCTAGAAATAAATAGTTCTGAGAATACAAAGGACACATCATAAAGAAAATTTTCCATGAAATAGTTTTATTTCACTTAAGTTTCAAAAAGTTGCTAACCTGACTATGTTGTCAGATATGTATTTTTAATGAAATAATTTTGGACTTTTATTTTTCCATACTGTTTAAAAAAACAATAATTTCTGAGGGGAAAATTTGTGTACCCCCCATTTTTAAAAATCAAGTTCTTTAATATCTTGCTACATTGAAATGAACTGTCACTTGTGAATTTTCTTGTTTTATTTTTAAATGAAATATTCTTAGTTTCACACTTTAGGATGAATCCTGCTTAATTACCATCAACGTAGGATATAAGATACATAATTCCCTTACTTTAAAATGACATGGGTAATCTATACACACCTGCATATACACCCATAACTTCCAGGGTCCTTTCTACACACACATGCCTAGGGCCAAGTAAGTGAAATACAAAACCGAGTATACATCAGCATGTCATGCAGACCTCAGTGCATTAATTCTCAGAAGAGAAAGCAGAAATAAACAGGCATTGTGAAAGAGCAGACAATTTGAACCTTGTTTGTAAAGTCAAACTTGACTTGAGAAGAACTCACTGATGAAAAAGGGAGAGAGGAGTTTAGAGGGAAAGAGACAGGACCAAGAAAGGGAGAGGGGAGGAGGGAGGTAAGGAAGGAGGAAAAAGGAAGAACTAAGAGAGAAATGGAGGAAGAGAAAAAGAAAACATCCTAGTGTTACACGGCTTAGGACCATGGCTACCTCACGTTTCACTCAGTCCCTAAGAAATTCAAAGGACTTTGAGGAGTAAGAGGTTAGAATGAGGTGTCGTGAGATCACTGACTTTCCTAATCTATAAAGTATCTTAGAAATCATACTTTGTTTGACAGGAGAACATCCAGGCACAGGGAGGTGACCAGTTTGTTAAAGGTTGCACAGCAACTTAAAGTGGGTTAGTCAAAGCTCCTGCTGTTGCTAGGGACAGCCTAGGGACTGTACAGCTTGACAAAGCAGAGCCAAGCTTGCTAACATTTAAGATCATCCAAAATTACTAGGGTTATTAAATTAATTATTGTTCATTCAGCCATATTCATTCACCTCCATACAGATAGTTTAATCATCTTCTTGTCTTGTCTCACCTTGACTGGCCCAACTTGGGAAGGGCTAGAGTACAATCTGGTACAAAGAGAACCTCCTTACAAAGGATGCTGAGGAGGTTCTAAAATGTCCTTTGTGCTTAACCTGGCAACTCTGGGGACAGAGGAAACAAGTTTTCCAAGGGCTCCAAATGTCAGGAGGCTTTACCCTCTACTGACATGTTCCTGTTCACGGGGTTCTTTCCGCTTTTCTCAACTGCAGCACATTCTAGGAGTACAGTACTTAGGGTAGCACAGGAATTGTTTGCAGGGTCATTGGGTGGATCTGCATGCACATAAGCACATCCAGAGATACGCACTTTCTTATACAATGCATGACTTTCCCTTTATTCTCTTCCATAAAACTTCAAATCAAATCATCATGGATTTAAAAGAGTATGGAACACCAATCTGGCTTCCCCATCTGTCAGGAGACCATACCTTAAACTGACCCTTGCAGGATTCAATCCTCTTTTCTACCTATTAAAAACAACTCTGGATATGGTTTCCCAATTTTATAAAATAATCAACACGTTGCTAAAGTAACAGGAGCACCCTATAAATTGTGCAAACACACTCTGAGCTTTGTGGTAATTGTCTACAAAAATGTTTAAAACTGTGAGATCGGAGTTGAAATTTCTAAATGTTTGAATGGATGGAAGAAAGCGAGTTTAACTACATCAGGAAAACATTCCTCTAGAGAAGCCAAAAGTTTCTACAAAATATACATAAAGGGACTCAAGAACCTGGCAAAAATAAATTAGAATTGAAAAGCACACAGTATTTACTAATTTGGTAGAGACAAATCAAACCTTTTTAAAAAGATAATCGGACCTTAACGAACCCTATGAAAACAAGATCACATTTTGTGCAAGATCATACACTTGACATTAGTCAGAAAAACAAGAATTATTTTAAAACGTGGCTAAGGAACCTCGGAGACCATCATGTACAAAAGTCAGCTTAGTTTTGTAAGAAGGCATAAGGCCATCCTTTAGGGTAAATACAACCATCAAAACCACTTGCTGCTATTTTAGATGTCAGGATTAGACCCTCTCACTCACTTACATTGTTTCCAGAGAGCAGATTTCTCTGCAAGGACGGCCCTGGGACTGTCTGTTAACCCTGAGGTACCAAGGCCACTCTCCCTTCACTTCATCTCATCAGACGTTACCCAATCTTTATTGTTTGGTGATCTTTTCCCCTGCAAATCCAAGCTCTGAGAATGTCCGTGCTCACGTGGACAGCCATCTATTTTGAGTCTCCTCTCCCTTGCATAGTTCTCAACCAAATCTAATGAGAATACACTCTGTCCTCACCACCGAGATGCTCCCAAACTTCATAGTCCATGGCTTTTCCCTGCCTTGAGACTTACTGCCTATTCAGGGAAACTGTATTTCCACACTGGAAATTACTGGATCCTCAGGCTACACGGTCTCAAGCTCAGTGTGGAAATTCTAGGGTAAGAATGATTTTAAGTTCACTTGGGGCCATATCAATTCTGACCATTGGTTCAAGTAGTTCAAGCCACTTTTATTCAAATTCTATGTTTACAACAGCTCAATTGTTCTAATTTCAATCCGGGAAGAAAAGGCTGATTTATATTTAGTTTAGGGAAACCCAGACAGAAAAATCCGCAAATCCCTTTCCATAGTGATAACAATCTTTAATTTCAGTAAGGCATTGATCATTTGAAAGACACCACGAAAACATTATTAACAATATTAAATTCTAATCGCATTTTTACTATCAATTCATCTTGCGTGAATAACAAATACTAATTTGACAGATGGCATTGAGGGACATATAAAAGATAAATGAACCAGATTTGAAGTGATACTTTCTGCTTTTTAAATTCACATCACTTCTTAAGAAGTGATGCATTCAAAGCAGTAATGGACTGAATGTAGATTTTTAGTTTTAAACACTGTCCCCTAAAATAAAATAAAACAATATATATATATACAGTTTATATTTGCAAATATTCCCAGTAGTCATGCTCCCCTCCATTCTGCCGGCAAAGTTTCTAAACAGCATTTTTGTTTCTAAAATGAAAAACAAGAGAAACTTTTCTGTTTCTGCATTTTAGTGGCAGCAGAGAGCAGAAAAATAAACTCTCTTCAATTCTGGATATACCTGCACATAAGATGATCTCTTCACGTACATATTAGTGTTACTTACATTTTTCTTGCGACAGCCATAGGTACAGAAGTTAAATATATCCTCTGATCACCCTGGGTACCACAGATAATGCAACCATGCTCCCAAATTTAAAATGAAGACAGTAATTTTTAACTTTTATAAAAGCATTCAGAAAGACCCGTTTCCTTGTATGAATCAATTATGTAAGACATCTGACAGAAACAGCAAGCCCCAAATAGCTTATACACTATCTCGCCAGCTTGATTCAACGAAGAGCAACGGAACAGAAAATCAAATGCAGCTTGCAAAGTCACATTCATGTGAAACTGTAGGGAGAACGAGGGGGCAACCCTGATACTTACGGACTGTAAAGTAAAATGTCCCAGTTTCGCTTTACATGTTACAGCAAATCAAACAGAGATTTCAGCTCTCAGCAAGTCCCTGCTTCCACTACACTGATCATCCACGCAGAACAGGCCCTTATGGATTGCTTAGGCAGCTGGGAGATAATGGGACCATATTCTCAGCTGGGACTAGAGCTGAACTGCTCTCCGCTGCGCGCAGCATGGCTCTCCGCCAGCATTAATCAAGGAGGACCCAGCTTCCTGGCTGTGTTCCCCAAAGGATCGACATAATTAGCACATGAATCAAAGATGCACACTGGGAGAATCTTGTGCATCTCTAACTGGCTCTCCTCACATTGAACCTGATTAGGAAATGAAGTTGGTTCTCCGATCAAATGTGTTCAACCTTTCAAAAACGCACAGAGGCTCACACAGCTGTTTATAGGTTTCAGGGGAGGGGTGGAGATCAAGGCTTCTTTCCCAGTGGGCAATTTGTGTAATTCCTCAACTACAGCATATAATTACCCTGGTTGTTCGGTACATATGGTGGGTTTGCCCTGTGATTTGGTTTGTCTGTTAGGGTTTCTCAGCAGCTCCCGGGAAAGTGACGGGTAGCAGCACCATTTCCTCTGTGGATTTCATGATGTACATATGTATGTATGTTCTTTTCCGATTTAGTCAATGGGAAAATTGGGGGACATTTTACAGCCCCCAGAATGTGCTTCTTCACTGAGTACTAGAGGTCCAGGGCATTAAAAGCAGGGGAGTTGGCTTGGTACTGTGGACAGTGGTATTCTAAAAGGAGGCGGAGAAGTAGATTCTGCTGCATCAATGAAAGAACACTCTTCTCTATTCCATCTGCAACGTTTTGCAGAAAGGAGTGACAAAGTAGTAGCCTGCGGACATGCTTAGTTTGGCAAGAGAAAGATTTTAGAATTTGAATAGAACTTAACAGTTTTATACAGAACATGTGTCCTGCTTTTCATGAAAACGTTGCTCCACTCACTTTTGCCAAGATATGCTACCTGCCGTCCCCCTGAAGACATTTGTTTATGTAAATTTGACCTTAGTTAAAGCAAGCCCCGGTTACAGATACAAACATTCCATTTCAGAAAAAGGAAGACTTAGCTCCTGTGTAACTCATTAAAAGGCTATGATTAAATATGGTTAGACAGAAGGTGTAAGTCCTAATGTTTGACAGCAGGGTGGCATGACTGCAGTTAACAACAAGGTAGTGTACACTTCAAAATAGCTAGAAGACTTTGAGATGTTCCCAACTCACAGAAATGATAAATACTCAAGGTGATGGATGTCCCAAATATCCCGACTCGATCAGTAGACAGTCTATATATGTAACAAATATTACATGGACTCAATAAACTTGTATGAACATTTGTATCAATAAAAAAGGCTATGATTAAGGCTCCCTTGTGATTCTTTAAAGTTCTATTACATGTAAACAGCTGTTGGATAAAGAGCACATGTAATAAAGAAGGGAGAACACTAAGGAAGACAGAAATATAAATTTTAATCTGTGTCTTGCTGCAAAAAACAGGTGGTCTGGGACACAACTACAAGAGGGACTCGACCTGACCAATGCTGTAAACATTGTAATCTAGTCGTTTGTCGTTTGTACACTCACATTAATCTGAAAACAAAGAAAAAAAAAAACAAACAAACAGGTGATCTACTACAGTACCATCCTTCATCTTTCCTAGTCTTGTTTTCTTATTTATACAACAATGGCCTTGGTCCAGTCCCTGCAATACTCTTTTATTATCCTTAGAGCTAGAAAGTGGCTTGAAGAGTAATAATGGAAGGGTGTAAACTCATAGCAACAACTTGAGCAGTAGGGATGAATAAAGTTCTGGTTTTTTGATTGGCCCAAATTTGAGGGTGGAGGGTCTCTATTACCTTTGGGTGCTCAGGATCAGTTGTCCACCAAGCAGCTGTTTTGGAGAACCAGAAGCATCATGTTCAGTAGGTGTGAGTAAAATTCAAATGGGTAGAAGAAAGAAGACAGGTTGGGCATAAATGGTTTTATCTTAATTGTACAGGAACTGTATCTACCTGAGAGCAAAACATCTGAATGAAAAACCAAAAGTCAAATAAGAATGTTTTGTCTTTTGTGGGGAAGGAGTCATTTCATATTTAACTTGGATCACACCACCTTTCTTTCCAAAAGTAGAGAGAAGTAGGGCTTCTGTTCACATGGCCTTTTGTTCACATGGTCTTCTACTGTAGAAAAACGATGTCACTGAGGTCAAGACAACCCAAACTATCTTAGGGATCTGATACTGGTCTTAGGGCATAAAAAGGGGAAAGGGAGCAATATTTTCCTGATGCCTTACTCAATAACTAGAAATGTAGCTCTCCCAAAGGCATGTGATCTGGTAAAAGATAAATGCTATCAAATCCTTCCGTGCCCATTATCACTCACTTATTCAAAACTAGATACATGGCCGTAGACAGAATTATTATCAGTAGTTAACAGCAACAACACAAAAGTAGGGAATAAACAAATAGTCCAATTTTACTTTGCAAAAATACATTTTACTAAACTTTTGAGCCATTTGCATTGGCTCAACATGTTTTTGCGAGTATCTTCCAATTTCTATATGGCAACCTGTTTCTTTTTGCCTTTGAATTTTGTTGCGATTTGACCTACCTTGTAAAATGACTAGCACGAATTGCATGTTTGCTATTTTTATGTGGCTCATCATTATTAAGACGTTAGCACATCTACTTCACACAGCTCATGTGAAGTGCTGACAAAAATAGGTTAATTAAATAGCAATGGTGCATCTCAGTCATATTAGCAAACATATTGCTGAAGCAAATGAAAAGAGGAACAAATTAAAATACTAAAGTGTTTATTCAGTGGTACAGTCGAAATAAATAGTTTAATTGGTTTTAAGTTCTATTCAATCCCTATTTGCCTGGTAATTACTTTGATTAATCTTTGATTATGGTATGTGATACATTCACTCTGACATCACGTGATTTGTACTTGCTTCTAATGGTAGGTGATAATTACTAATTAAAATTTTCTAACTTCCATCAATTTTTCATACATTTCTCTCTTGAGACATACTATTTAGAATATGAAGTGGTTTATAATAAAACCTTAAATCTGGAAAATGCCTTTTTTTGGATGGGCGCTTTAAAGGTATAACCAACATTAAAGTCAAAATAAATATAGCAAAGAAAAGGAAAAAGAGAGCAACATGATTGGTAAATGCAAACAAAAGAAATTATCTTCTCAAAAAAAGGAGAACCTAGTATATTGCCCCACAATGTATTTCAGAAGGCAAAATATATACAGATTGTTTTAGACTCTGCATTGAAATTGCAAGAAACTGTGTCTCTTTGCGACTTTGAGGAGTGTGCCATTTTAACAACACTCTTGTCAAGGCTAATAGGAACCTGGGGAATGGGACTCCTGAGATTTCTTTCTAGCCATAATACAAGAACCAGCAAGTTAAATACAGTTCTGAGCTTCAGAAAATCTAGGGGCAAAATGGAAGGTGTGGCAACAATTTTCCAACAGGTTGAACCTTAATCAATATGTTTAAATGCTTTGGATCTTTAGCAGTAAGTCACCAGATGTGCATACAATTGCTTAGTTCTTCTTCCAGAAAGTGTTCCTATTTTCCTATTCTTTGCATCCCTCCTAATTGTCAGTCAAACACTTAAGACAACTGTGACATTTCTCCAGCTGGGAACAAAATTTCAAAAGAAGGGATGGTTCAGAAATTTCAAAAGAAAGGATGGTTCTGCCCAAGGCACCCACTGGAATGCCAATCTACGCAGTAGCAACTGGACTTTCTTTTCCAGCCTAAACCAGTAGAGCCAGTAATAAAATACCATATACACTCGAGTATAAGCCGAGTTTTTTCCGGCACAAAATTTGTGCAGAGTTCGGGTTTTTCGGAACAAATTTTGTGCTGAAAAACTCGGCTTATACTCGAGTATATACAGTAACTAAGAAGCCAAAAATATGGTACGCATGAGAAAGTGGATGGTCACATTCATTTTTCAGGATGTAATCAGATTCCATTAATAACAATGACCAACATAGATCAGGGGCACAAAATTAAAAGTCTATGGAGAAAATTATTTTAAAAACTATGTCAAAAATGGCATAAAATTGATCCATGAGCAAGATAAAGTATGCAATATTACGCCTTAATATTTATCTTCTACTACTCTTCAGAAATTTGTCGCCACTATTAGCAAAAAATGTCTATTAATTTAAGGGGTGTGTATGTGTGTATGAGGAGGGAGAGAGAGGAAAAACTGTTTTATAAGTGATAATTCTTACTTACTTTTTGGATAGAAGTGATTTATTATAATGGCTAAAGAACACAAACCAATGTTCTTATCATCAAAGAAGGAAGAAAAAATAGCTTTTCTCAGTTAACTTTAATTTTTCTTCCAACAAAAACAAAGTTTTAGAAGATTAATTTTTGGTTATTACAATGGAAAGGGAGGAATGTGCTACTGGCTGCTAAACATCTCAGAATGCACAGGACAGCCCCACAGCACAGAATTGTCAAAAGTGCCACATTTAAGAAATCCTGACCCAAAGGAAGCATGATGGGATTCTTGTGCTTACAATCCCTAAGAACTGAGTGCTGAGATTAGAAGCTGACCAGGTATAAACTGTATTGCTCTAGATAGGTATCCACTCAACTGTTTTCCCTGGGAAGTTATTTTAGATTTTTCAGTATGCCTTCACAAAAACTACCATATTCAGTACAACAAGCTAATTCCAAAGCCAAGAAAAGTCCTCTAATTCTAGGTCTATCGATGCAAACAAACATGGACCTTTGGCAGGATCACTGAATAAAAAATGTCAGGTGGCAATGTTGCTGGAATTTCTCATCATGCCCAGTCCTTTTGATCGTGAGGTTTGAAGAATGAAACCACAGACAGTGTGGAACAGTGACAAGACACAGTTTATGGATGGGAAGATCCAGTGAAAGATTGATAAGAAACAGAGGGGGAAGCAAAAGAGGAAGGACAGAACCTCTGGGAGCGGAGGGGGTGGGAAGCCCTTTGGGTCTTTAGTCTTAGAGTTAAAATCCTATCCTGGGGGGTGGGGAGGTTTGGGAAAGTGTGTCATAATTCAGGTCTGTGGGCAGAAAAGGACCCTAAAATTAGCATAGGTCCTAGCAGTTTTAGCTTCAGGCAGGAATTAGGGTGTGTGCTCCCTACTCAACCATCAAGAACTCACCCGGGAGCTTTGTTCATGACTTTGCTAGAGCCCCAAGGGTCTTGCCTGGAGAGGGGCCTATTTATGCCTAGAGATGGGGGTCTGTGATGAGACCCTGATTTCAGAGCTCATTCAGGTCTTGAAAATGGTGGGGGCTGAGTCCCTGCCCAGCTCTGGGAGCCCAAGATCACAAAGCCAATATGGCCGTCTGCTGACCAGAAGCTGCTTCCCACAAAATCAAATATCATTATGAAAACTTAATCTCAATCCCTCTGACAACCTCTAACCGCGTCAGTGAACACAACTCCCAGATAAATGAGCTCCATGTAATTCTGTGGTGTATCTAATTTCTTTCCATCTCTGTGATTGTTCCTAAATAGATGACCAGCATTTTACATGTTCCTCTATAAGGATTCTGATCTTACTGATGAAATTCATAGAGGTTTAACACAGAGTTGGGATTTAATGCAAACACACTTCAATTCTCAGACTTTCATTAGGAAATCAGTTGTTAGAATGCTTTTGTTTACTTACTCATTCAACAAATATTTACTGAGCACCTACTAAATTCATTGTCAAGTTTAAATGATTGGAGAAAGAAATTGAATCTCTCAGCATCTGCTTCCCTTCCAGGCTTTATGCGTTTATCTTATATCCCCTACATCATTCTGTCTGGCTCAGAAAAACTTTACTGCATTTCTCATCATCCAGTAAAGTCATTAGTATTTATAATCGGCTTTTTCACTAATGTGGTGCTCCATGGACACTCCGGCTCTGGTTCTGAGCTCCTTTGCCGGCTCCAGGGAGCACAGAGGTGCTAGGTAGACGGCAGGGCTTTTTCACTTTACCTTTTGACATCCCTTCCATCAACTACAAAAAGCCTTGTTCAGGCTTTCCCGTGAGGGAGACACAGCTAATCTTTGTTTCTTAAAGGGAAACTGTCTCTCTCCCCTTGGGTATGCTGTGGATGGAACAAAATGAGAAAGGAGGTGCCCAAATAGGGAAAACGGGCAGAAACAAAGCTAAATCTAAACTGTTCTGTATTTGTCAAGACCACTATAGTGTCACATGAGGAAAAAAGTGTCTGTTTAGAACAGGCACAATCTGTCATTACGTATATTTTATGGAGTAAAAAGAGGAATGAGATGCCTGCTTTTCTTCCTGCATGCTTCGAGAAACGGGTTAATTTTTTTTCCCTCCAACTAGTTCCCAGATATAGAGGAAAGGCTTAATTTTAGAATACACATACATCACAGCTTAAGGCAGAGTTCAAGTGTCTCTTTAAGCAGAAATTTTAAAAGCTCTATTCAGAGAAATACTAAATTCATACCGTTCTACTTTCTTTCATCTACAAGATGTAGGAACATTGAAAGCAAATGTCAGATATGGGGAAACCAACATTTAATTCTAGTAACCTAAATTTCATGTAATCTGTGTGATGTAGCCATACAATCATGTGTAAATTCAACATGTACATCCACACTTAGGCTAAGTGATCTATTTACGTAGGTTTGCAAATTTAACACAGACTGATACAAAATAAAGCAAATGTATTAAACTGGAAGTTGTTAGGCAGGATTGACCTAAAATAACATATAAAATATAGTAACTTAGGCAGGATTGACCTAAAATAACATATAAAATATAGTAACTTTGAATAAGACTATAAAGCACTCAATTTCAACTTGATCATCTAGATTCCCCTCTCCCCCAATTCTTTTTGAAAAATTTCAAACTTACATGCAAGTTGAAAGAATGGAGCAATGAATATGCCTATCCTTTTGACCCAGAACCAACTTACTCTCTCCCCCAACCTTCCTTCTCTCTGTAATATTTACATTTTAAGTCCTTCAAGAGAAACAGTAGCTATCAAGACACTTTCTTGGTAAATAATTCTCTTACAAATACACCAAATACTGTTTTTCCCAAAAATATCAACATTCATCTACAAACCATGATACAATGTACTAATGCAGTCAATTCAGCAATGCTACCAAACTATCATTTACTAGATACTCTACGCTGAAGTCTTCCCAATCCATCCAATGATGTCCTTTATAACAAGGTAGGATTTTGTTTTTCTTCCCATTTCTTGGACGCACGATCCTTTCAAGGATTTCTGTGGCACGCTTTCCTTCCATAGAGACAGTGCCCCTATGAACCCTATGAATTGTCTTGTAAGACACTGACATAATCAAAGAACCTAGGCTCATTATTTGATAAAGCGTAACTCCATTTGAATTATTCTGATTGGATCTTTGTGATTAATTCAAATTTTCTGTAAAGAATACTAAGGTAGAGGTGACCTGTATCTTTAGTACATTACATCAAGAGGCAGGTATTGTTCCTTTGTCCTGTTGTTGGTGACATTAAGTTGATTCTCAGATTTCTCTGTTGTAAATGTACAGGTACCATTTTAATTTTTTAACCAGTCAGCAATATTTGGCAGAACCTTTGAGGTCCTGCAAATATGATTTTCTCCAATAGCCTTCCACCCAGTAGTTTTGACATACGTTGACGAACCTCGATTGAATCAATTTGTATAATGATAGTTACAAAACACCTACATGTTCTTAAATCTCAATAATCTAATTAAGTAATCTTTCAATTTCTTGTTTTTTTAAAGGATCTCAATTCACCCACTCATATCTCTCAGAATACATGATAGTGATAGCAATGAACAAAGGTTAATAGCAACTAACTCAAGCTATTCATGAAAGTTACAGGATACAGAAAGCATGAAGATGGGAGAAAAATATAAACTTTATGTCTATTTTGAGGAGAATTGTTTTCTAGAGAGAAGAGGAAAATTGCCAAGATTAAACTTGGAAAATTAGTCTTCTTAATGTCTTAAATTGAATAATGAGATATACTTCTTTATACCTACTAATGTTAAAAAAAATACAAGACTTCTCAGATTAGGGTCACTTTCAACTTCTGCAGAATGCACGCTCTATTAAGAAAGCAGAGAGTTCCTTCCAGGCATTTTTACTTGTACCATTTATTGATCTTTAAATTGTTCTATCTTATTGCAGTGTTTTTCACCTGGAAATAAATAAAAAATGAAAAGCCTTACTAGAAATCCATTCTCGGGTAACAGAGTGCCAATTTCAAAAGCTAAATCTAAAAACATCCTCTTCTTTTTTCAAGTCATTCAGTGGATCCCTACCAACTCTCTACCTGATAAAACCAAACACTACTGATTCTTATAAAATCCTCCTCTCAATGACCCCCCCTTGCTCACGGATTTGTGCTTTATATTGCATTCATCAACTAGGAATTCTTCCTCTTCCTTGAAAAACCCATGCTACTTTTCTCTCTCCATGCAAATACAGTCTCTTTTTCTCTTGCAATATGTTCTCATCCCTCTATCCTTTATTAAGAAAATCCTTCCAATATTTTAGAGACAGCGCCAACTGTCAAAGTTAAGAGTGAAAATTCTGGAGTCAGACAGCCTGGTATCTAACATTCTCCACTGACTAATTGTACGAGCTTGAACAAGTTACTTAACTTCTCTGTGCCTGACTTTCTATAAAATGGGGATAATGATAGTGCTTATTTTACAGATGATATGGGAATTAGATGAGTTAAACCATGTAAAGCTCTTAAAAATGGCTGGCACACTAAGCACTCAATGAATGATAGCTATAATAAAGATAAACATGGTTCTTTCTCAATCTTTTATTATAAATATTTTCAAACATAGAGAAAAGTTGAAAGACTTGTACAGTGAAAAACCATGTACCTCCTACAATTAATATATATATATATATATATATATTTTTTTTTTTTTTACTACTATGCTGCCTCTGGTAGTGCGCTGTGGCATCATAGCTCACAGCAACCTCAAAATCTTGGTCAGCCTCTCAAGTAGCTGGGACTACAGGTGGCTGCCACAACTCCTGCCTACTTGTTGTTGTTGTTGTTGTTGTTTTTATTGTTGTAGTTGTCATTGTTGTTTAGCAAGTCTGGCCCAGGTTCAAACCTGCCAGCCCCAGTGTATGTGGCTGGCACCCTAACCACTTAGCTATGGGCTCCGAGCCTATAATTAATATTTTACAAATTCTTAATATTTTACTAATTCTGTTCTGTCACATAAGTAGCTGTCTATGCATCTCTCTCCTATTCATCCTTCAACCTAGTAATTAAAATTTTAAGATGACACATTCCTGAACCCTCTCTCTTCCCCCCTTCAACTAGTCTCTCCCTCCAGGACAGCTGCTCATCTATGCCACCTTTGAGTTCACAAGACATTCAGATGTAATGCTCTGTAATTATCTGTGTATGCACCTGTTTCTTCTTTTAGACTTTGACCTCCTTAAGGCAAATATCAGTCTCATTCAGTTTTGTAAACCTAGCATCTAGCTCAGTGATATAGCTCAATAAATGTCTCAAGAATTAAGGAATTCTTTTTTTGTATATGTGTTGCAGTTACAGAGCAATCCAAAAATACAATGTTTGTCAGGACCTTGTGTGATTTGGCAATTCAGTAAAAAGCATCAGCAATGAAAGATATGATAATAATAATAATAATAACAATAATAGCATGTAATTAAGATTTACAAAAGAGCTTTTGTCCCAAAGTCAGGACACCAAAGTTCTACCTCATCTGGTTATTAGTGAAATGCCTTCTGATAAGTCAGCTCACTTATCTGGAAAGCTCATTCTTCATCTGCAAAATAAAGGAAATGTTCTAGGGGACATGGTAGACTAAGCCTCCTCCTTTTACAGTCACAAAAATGCTAGTTGAAAGAAGGAAAGAAGGGGCAGCATCTGTGGCTCAAAGGGGTAGGGCACCGGCCCCAAATGCTGGAGGTGGCGGGTTCAAACCCAGCACTGACCAAAACTGAAAAAAATAAAATAAAAAAGGAAAGAAAGTATCAATATTATTTGTGCACATATGTATACATATTGCTGAGCTTGAGGGGAAAAAAGTGTCAAGCTAGAGTAGTGAGGTTAAGCTGATAGTGGAGCCATGATTGCTGGCTGGGATGTCACACCACATATCTTTAGGAGGAGCCATTCATACACTGTCTCACATGAATGCACTACCTGGAATTCTGCAAGAAAGTACTTCTGGGGACTAGAGAAGGAATTTTAATATACTACAGGAACAGGCTCAGGGGTTAGGGTGCTCACCACAGACATCGAGGCTTAAGGGTTTGAACCTGGCCTGGGCCTGCTAAACAACAATGACACCTGCAATAAAAAAATTAGCTAGGCGTTGTGGCGGGCACCTGTAGTCCCAGCTACTCGCGAGGCTGAAGCGAAGCAAGAGAATTGCTTAAGCTAAAGAGTTTGAGGTTGTTGTGAGCTGTGATACCCGAGGTCGGCATAGTGAGACTCTGTCTCAAAAAACAAACAAACAAACAAAAAAACAAACTACAGGGAGAGAATAGGACATGAAAACAAAAACTTTAAGACCTTGGCTCCATACGAGGTGAGAGATGAATAGTAAAACTCCATCTAACCCGCTCACACATAGAAGTGCTAAAGAAGTATGCTATCTCTAAAGTTCAGAGAAAGGAGGCATGGTAGGCTAAAGAATACCTCCTCCATATGTGCCAGTCCCAGTCCTTAGGACCTGAGAATACAGTACAGATCAGACAATGTGACATTAAGGGAGACCTCCCTCACACCCTCATGCCCTCCCTCCTTCTGTGTAACATGCCCCCTGGGTGAGGCGCCTGTCTACAAATGGAACTTTACCCTGGAAGTGAGAACAATGTAACCTAAAAATTGTACCCTCATATTCATTTGATGTAATTAAAAAAATAAATAAATAAATAAATAAAATGCTTGGGGCAAGAAGTGTTTCAGACTGATTTTTTTTTTCTTGATTTTGGAATATTTGCACATATTTAATGAGATATTTTGGTGGTGAAATCCAAGTATAAGCTGAAATTCATTTATGTTTTTTAATATACCTTATACACATGGCCTGAGGGTAATTTTCTTCAATATTTTAAATAATTTTGTACATGAACCAAAGTTAGTGTGTGCTGCAACATCAGAATGCTAAAGTGTCATTAGCTCAGCCATTCATGTGGACGAACTGGGTGAAAATCAAAAGGTTGTCTTCAGATAATGACTCTGTGTGTGTGTATGTGTGTGTGTGTGTGTGTGTGTGCATGTGTGAGGGAATCTAAGCTGATGCGCCTGCTCAAAAAGTTTCAGATTTGAGGGAATTTTGGGTTTCAGATTTTCAGATTAGGGCTGCTCCATCTGTACATTAGGTGGTAAAAGAGACCTTGGAAATGTGATTGATTTAAAGATCTTAACAGAGGGAGGCTATCCTAGAGATGGGTCGGCTCATGGTAATTACGAGGGTTCTTGTAAGAGAGAGGTGGGAGGATCAGAGACCTAACTACACAAGACAGTATGACACGGAAAGTAGGCAGTGAAGGAAAGAGACTCAAAGACGCTGTTTCTGGCTTTTACTATGGAGAAAGAGCTCACAAACTGAGGAAGACAGGTGGTCTCTAAAAGTTTTAAAATGTAATAAATAAAAAACAAACAAACAAACAAAAAAAAAAAAACCCTGATGTCTTCAGAAGGAACTCAGCCCTATATTTTAGATGGCTAGCCTTCACAATCGGATAGTAATAAGATAGTAAATTTGTTTTGTTTTAAGACACTTCTTTGTGGTAATTTGTTATATAGCAGCAATTGAAAAGTAGTATAGAAGGTATAATCTGCAAGCAGATTTAACTTCAATCAGCATAGATAAAACGTCCACATTTACACTAGCTAGTGGTAGTCTAGAAATCCCCAGGGGAAATGTTAATGCAAGAACTAGGCAAGTCCTAAAACTCCCTTTGGGACCCAGAAGAAATTAATGCAGACCTTTTTCTATTTTCTTTTGCTTTTTCCCAGCTACTAGATGACCAGTGACAGACTTTCTATAAATAGATATATCCACCATCCTGAACACGTGGGTCTACTACAGTTAACACAAAATCTGCCAAGAATATGTCATACACTGACTCCCCTCACAAGGAGCAAACAGAAGCTGCAGTTATTAGCTAACATATAAAGAACTAATAATAACTGAATAATATGAAAGTTACAATAAAATACTTAAATTCATTACAGAAATAAAGAACAGAAAGTACAATTTTTAAAATCTATACATATGTGTGGAAAAAGTGAACTTGAGTATGTGGGACTTGAGGGACTTCTACAGGGGCTGGGAAATGTGCTACATCTTATAGGCATGATACTAACACAGGTGCATACAGCTTTGTGAAGACCCTTCAAACTATACGTGTAACGTCTGGGTATACTGGTATATGTAAATTATCCATCAATAGGGAAAAAATAAATTAAAATATCCATGGAAGATTAAATATTAAAATAGTTTCTACGTACAAGTGAATTATCTTCAGATTATCTTCAGAAAAAAAAAGAAACAAAGTATTAAGTTTCAATGAATATAAAGCTTCAGTTAACTAGTCACATTAGTCTACCAGAGAATACCCAAGATGGAGAGAAAAATCTTAAAAACAACCATAGAGAAAAGATAAATTATCTGCAAAGATACAACAATTAGACTAAAAGTCAAAATTACTGTCAGAAATAAAGGTCAAGAAAATAATGTTTAATTTTATATTTCTATTCAACTTTTATTTAGATTAAGAGCAAAGTTAACATTTTGAGAAATTTAGGTATCATTGACTCGAAGAGCAACCACAAGAATACTTATAGTAAGTATTTTTAGAGATAAATGTAAAATACTAGACTGCAATTTGTGGGCCTCACAAAGAAGTTGATTCAAGTTAGCATTTTAAACTCTGGTACTTTGTGGGGGAAGATAAAAATGTTCATTAATATAAGACTTTTAAAGTCCTATGATAATAAATCTTAAAAATGTAAAGGTTGAATTCAGCAATATCTCAGGATACTGTCGGATGTTGATATATAATCAACACACAAAACTTCATTGCTTTTGTATATATTAACAATGAATTTTAGAAGGCAAAACTAAAAACACAGTATCATACAATAATTCCAAAGAAAATGAAACACTTTAGGTATAGATTTCAAAAAACACATAGAATCTCTATATACTAAAAATTAAAACATGGCAATTAAAGAAATAAAAGAACAAAATAAATGTGAAGATATCTCATGTTCATAAATTGAAAGACCTGACATAGAAAAAAATGTCAATTCTCCTTAAATTAATCTATGTGTTTAACAAAATCCTGGGTGGCACCTGTGGCTCAAAGGAGTTGGGCACCGGCCCCAAAGACTGGAGGTGCTGGGTTCAAACCCAGCCCCGGCCGAAAAAAAGAAAAGAAAAATAAAATCCTATCAAACTCCTTGTAAGTTGTTTTTTTTTTGTTTTTTTTTTTTTTGTTAGCCATTTAAAAGGTGATTTTTAAATTTATATAAAATCACATATTTTAGCTCTAGAATATCTAAAACAATCTAGACAAAGAAGAATAACTTAGAAGGAATCACTTCAGTTAATAATAATGCTTAAATATAAAAACATTTAATCATGGCAGTATTATACTGACAGACAAACACAAACATAGATCAATGGATCCAAATTAAAGACCCAGAAATAAATGCACACAAATATGTCCAACTATTTTTTATAAAGTTTTATTAATATTTGATCCAAATACCATGAATTTCACCTTTTAATGCATAAAATTCAGTGTTTTCTTAGTATATTCCTGAAATTGTACAATAACTACCATTATCAAATTAAGGATACTTTAATCATCCCAGAAAGGAATTCCATATTCATTAGCAATCAAACTGTTTTTTTTTTTTTTTTGAAAGGTGCATAACAATATAAAAGAATAAGAATAGACTTTTTAACAAATGGTACTGAAGAAATTTAGACATCCATAGACAAATGAATATTAACTTAAATATCATAATTTACCTAAGCATTAATGAAAAATTAATCATGCACTTAAGTACAATATTTAAAGCCCTATTTTAGAAGAAATGAGAAAAAAAATCTTCAGCATCTAGGGTTAGGCAAAGAGTTCTTAGATTTGACACTAAGACATAACCAACAAAAAGAAAAATTGATAAATTATCTCATTAAATTAAAACCTCTGTAACAAGATAAAAAGATAATGTATAGCCTGGGAGAAAATACTTACAAACCACATATTCATCAAAGAACTACTATCTATATATACAAGAACTTTAAGGCTCAACAATTAAAAAATAACACATTCAGAAAATAAATAAAAATAACATACTTAAAAGAATACACAGAAAAGAATACAAATAAACATCCAACCTCACTAGCTATTAGGGAAATGCAAATTAAAACCACCGTGAGATATAATACAAACATAAGGAAAAAATCTGGGGAAGATATGGAAGAACTTGATCACTTATCCATTACTGGTGAGAACACAGAATGATACAGCCACTCTGGAAAATATTTTGGCAATTTCTAAAATAACTAAACTGAAATTACAATACAACTGAACAACTGTGCTCCTGTTAGGACTTGGTTATTAATGAGTATATTGCCAAACACAATCAGTATCTACTAAGACCCAATCAAATTCCATGAAGTAAGTATTCATATAAATTTGCACTGATATATAAAAGTAAAGATAAAACAGGAATGTCCAATGAATTTGTCACACATTAGTATCTCATGATAGAAACAACTTTTTACTAGCATTGATTTACTATATTTCTGTGGAGCATTTGAAATTATTTTTTCCATTAATAAATCAAAGAGTAATTGATTATGAGTGGGGTATAAAGGTGGAGAGAGAGACAAAGGAATTGACCAAGTGAGTAACTGGGAGGATTCACTCAGTTCTTGTTTATTATCTGCTTGGTGCCAGTCACTGTGCTGAAGAGATAGACAAATAAGATTACAATTATGGGATGTATGTCCTACGGAGGGACAAAGACAAGAGATAAGTAACCTGTAAGTAAATTCTAAACTTATAGTATTAGCTAACTGCTCTAGAAGTAATAAAAAAGAATCATAAGGTAGGTAACAAAAGATTTTGGCTCTTCATTATTCGGCAAGTTAGATAAGAACAAAAAAATGACACAAAATAAGTGTCACTAATCAGCAATATTAATAGAAAATACATGAAATTTTACATGCCATAATGCTGGTATATTTTCACCTAATTATCTTGTGAAACGAAACCCTCCTTATCTAACAAATCCCCTCTTACTAAGATTACTTAGGTTAGTAAAAGGCCATTAAATAGTTCATTATACAAGTCAGTGTGAGAGCTACTAACAAAAGGTATGAAAAATGTACCAGCGTTTGTATTTTCCAAAGACGAGATAATGAGATAAGTCATTTGAAAGTGAAAATGCTATGGGAATGCAAGCTAAGAGGTTGATTTTAGATATTTTTGGGATTAGTTTGTAGGAATCTTTGGTGTTAAGAATTTTTATGTGATTTAATATGGGAAAAGTATCCATTAAAGGTTTTGAATTACAGTGAGAAGAAAATAACAATATCATCCCCAAACTACAGATGTTGGCATGGATGTGGAGAAAAGGGAACACTTCTGCACAGCTGGGTGCGAGTGCAAGTGTGAGTGCAAGCTAATACATCCCTTTTGGAAAGAAATATGGAGAATACTCAGGGATCTAAAAGTAGACCTGCCATTTGACCCTGTAATTCTTCTACTAGGTGTATATCCAAAAGACCAAAAAATCACTTTATACCAAAAATATTTGCATCAGATTGTTCACTGCAGCTCAATTCATAATAGCCCAGTCATGGAAGAAGCCCAAGTGCCCATCGACCCATGAATGGATTAATAAATTGTGGTGTATGTATACCATGGAATATTATGCAGCCCTAAAAAAGATGAAGACTTTACCTCTTTTATATTTACATGGATGGAGCTGGAACATATCCTACTTAGTAAAGTATCTCAAGAATGGAAGAAAAAATATCCAATGTACTAAGTACTATTATGAAACCAATTTACAATCAATCA
>CAUYPK010144967.1:0-17029 GCA_963574355.1 Loris lydekkerianus
TGCAAAGAAGACGCAATACACAAACTTATCGGTGTATCTAACAACATAGCTTTCAGGAACAGTGCATCTTAGAATGGGTACAGGCGAAACTTACTAAAGGCAGAATACAAATGTCTGCATACAATAACTAAGAAAATGCCAGGAAGGCTATGTTGAACAGTATAATGAGAATATTTCAGATTGTATATGAAACCAGCACAATGTACCCCTTGATTGCACTAATGTACACAGCTATGTTTTAACAATAAAAAAAAAAAAAAAAGACCAGCCTGAGCAAAAGCAAGACCCCCATCTCTACTAAAAATAGAAAAACAGAAGCAAGAGGATTGCTTGAGCCTGTGTTGGAGGTTGCTGTGAGCTATGATGCCACAACACTCTAGCCAGGACAATGACTTGAGATTCTGTCTCAAGAAAAAAAAAAAAAAATCTGGATAAAATAATTATCACCCTAAAAATTATCTGTAGTAATGAAATATTCTGTTTTGTCTTCATGATATTCAATTGATAAGTAATTAAAAGGAATAAAGCAACAGCTAATATCAGTAACAGTGAATGAGTCACCTACGTGATCCAACCTTGAGGAAGTTAACAGTGACATAGCAATCAGCAGGCTGTGCCTGGGGATCTAAGGCCAGTGTGTGTAGTGGAATTGGAGGAACAAACTCTGTCAGCTGAGAGCTCATATCAGCCAGGAAAACAAAACTATCACAAAAAACCCCCAAATGACAACAACATAGGCTAACCCCTAAGGAACTAATGTTAAGTATGGCTGGATATTGCTGAAAATATTTCACACTGGAGTCTACAGCATGTGCAACCTGGATGGCAACCAGGAAACAGGGAAATGGATTTGTGGCATCAGGCCAATAGGAAACCAATGTTAAGAAATACTGGCAAATTGGTGCGACCGTCGCTCAATTGGTAGGGCACTGGGCACACACACCCAGGCTGGGGGGTTAGAATCTGGCCTAGACCAGCTAAACAACGAAGACAACTGCAACAAAAACATACCAAGTGTTGTGGCGGGCACCTGCAGTTCCAGCTACTTGGGAGGCTAAGACAAGAGAATGGCTTAAGCCCAAGAGTTTGAGGTTGTTGTGAGCTCTGATGTCACAAGAGTCTATAGAGAGTGAGACATAGTAAAACTCTGTCTCAAAAAAAAAAAAAAAAAAAAAAAAAAGGCTCAGGACCCATACATAGCACATTGGTTACAGCACCAGCCACATACACAGAGGGTGACGAGTTCAAACCTGGTCCAGGCCAGCTAAACAACAATGACGACTGCAACAAAACATAGCTGGGCGCTATGGTGAACACTTGTAGGCTATTTGGAAGGCTGAGGCAAGAGAATCACTTAAGCCCAAGAGTTGGAGGTTGCTGTGAGCTGTGATGCCACAGCACTCTACCCAGGGCGACAGCTTGAGACTCTATCTCAAAGAAATATTGGCAAACCGTTTTTTTAAGCTGAAGCTCTAGTAATCTCTGTCTGAAAAATAAAACAACAATTGTTAGAAGATAAATTAGAAATTATTTTAGCAGAGCATGTAATTTGGAAGAAAACCCTAAATAAGTGCATAGATTAACTGCAAGAGAACTTTTGAAAAAATGTTGCAATACTAACACAAAGGCTATTTATATCTATTAGAAGTATGGGACACTTTCAACTCTTATAAAGTAAATTTTTTTTAAAAAGATTCCTATCTTCACAAGAATGTCTGAAATATATGTATTTTCTAGCTAATTTGTCATCTATTCTTCAGTTGTATATTGAACTTGTGCTTTGACCACTATTGATATTAAAAAGAAAAAAATAATAAATAATATAGTGATAGAAAACTCCCAGAAATATGGCTTTATCAACATTACTGGAACCTAAATTAAACTGGTCCTAAATTTATGTTATTTGAGTATTTTCTTTCTTTCTTTCTTTCTTTTTTTTTTTTTTTTGAGACAGAGCCTCAAGATGTCACCCGGGGTAGAGTGCCGTGGCATCACAGCTCACAGCAACCTCCAATTCCTGGGCTCAAGCAATTGTCCTGCCTCTGCCTCCCAAGTAGCTGGGACTACAGGCGCCTTCCATAAGGCCCGGCTATTTTTTTGTTGCAGCCGTCATTGTTGTTTGGCGGGCCCGGGCTGGATTTGAACCCACCAGCTCAGGTGTATGTGGCTGGCACCTTAGCTGCTTGAGCCACAGGCGTCGAGCCATTATTTGGGTACTTTTCATGAAGTAATTACTAACCTCTGTTTAATGTTCATCTGAACTCTGAGATTAAAGAGGAGCAAGAAGAGTGGATCCTTTGACATATACTCTGAGGTACCTGGACAGAGCATGTCAGTCATGAACGCGCTCCATTTATGCACCAGATGCAGATAGACATAAACCTTTAGGTATTTATACTTAAGTAATTATAATACTACTATACTAAAACATACTATTTAATATTTTTAGGTAAGGCTGTTTTCTCAGCCATCACAAACTATATTTACTTTTCTGTATTTTGCCTCCATTAGCCATAAAAATATATTTTATTACAAAAATATCAGTAAACTCAAAAGTAGAAAGCTTATCCCATAGTTTCATACAATCAAAACCTTATGAAATAAAAAAAAAAAAAAACCTAAAAAAGGAAACCCTTATGAAATGTCATTATTACAGATGGAAGTCTTAAATCCAAGAAAGGGATAGTAAAATTTAATTTTCAAAGTCTGGAAACCAAGATTTCTCCCCTATGCCTTGACTTCACCATTTTTTCTTGTTATACTTTAACCACTGAAGTTATTCTTTTTAGATAAAGAACATGACCTGAGAGAGTAACAATGGAAATAATAATTCTATCCTTTTCTTCTTCATTCCCCAAAAGATGTTAAGAATTGTAAAATAAGTTATCTTTTTTTCTTTTTGATTTAAAATAAGACATTTCGGGCCAGGCCTGGTGGCTCATGCCTGTAATCTCAGCTCTCTGGGAGGCTGAGGTGGATGGATCGCCTAAGCTCACGAGTTCGAGACCAGCCTAAGCAAGAGCAAGACCCTGCCTCTAAAAATAGCAGGGTGTTGTGGTGGGCGCTGTGGTGGGCTGAGGTTGCTGTGAGCTATGACACCACAGCACTCTACTGAGGGCAACAAAGCAAGACTCTGTCTCAAGAAAAAAAAAAAGTCAGAAATTTCATAATCTATAATCTTTTTAATAGTGCAGTTTTACAAATGCAAAACTCTGATCGGATGCCTCTATAATCTTTTCTGACTCTCCTTTTCCTCCCAGGTGGCTGCTTGGAGAATAAGTCCTCCTGGTCCCCTTCTCCCTTTGCTTGTACTCCAGAAATCCAATACCAATTAATTAGATTTCCGTTTCAAAGTGAAGAACAAGAGACCTATCTCTTCGGGGACTGTGTTAACTGAGTCATACCACAAACTGGAGGAAAATCATTAATATCATATTCCATGTTTTTTTTCTTAAGTAATTATTATTTTTATTTTCTCTTAGAACAAAAGAAAAGGTAAATAGGCAAGTACTTGATCTCTAGAAATGTAACTGCTTTGAAAATATAAGGAAAAACATTTTTTTGCAGAAGATAAGTCTGATCTTTGCCATTGACATGTTCAGTAATAAATTTATTTACTTTTCTTTTGAGACGGGTTTTGGTCCATCAACCAGGCTGCGGTACAGCAGCACAATCATATCTCACTGCAGCCTCAAACTCCTGGGCTCAAGTGATCCTCCTGCCTCAGCCTCCCCAGTAGCTGGGTCTACAGGTACATGTCCCTGTGCTCAGCTACAGGCATAAATTTGAAAGTAAAATTCTAGTTTTCTCATGAAAACAATAAATCTGAAAACAATTCTAGCAAAAAAAAAAAAAAAAAAAAAAATCAACTTATCTGAATAAAAAGTACAATTAGATATTTTAAAATTATGAAATGATGTTTTTTAAAAAGCCCGTTACACATTGTTCTTCTTTTTTTTTTGAGACAGTGTCTTACTATGTTGCCCTCGGTAGAGTGCCATCGCCTCACAGCTCACAGCAACCTCAAAGTCTTGGGCTCAAGCAATCCTCTTGCCTCAGCCTCTGGAGTAGCTGGGACTACAGGCGCCTGCCACAACACCTGGCTATTTTTAGGGGGGGGGGGGGTCGTTTCACTTCTTGCTCAGGCTGGCCTCAAACTCGTGAGCTCAGGCAATCCACCTGCTTCAGCCTCCTTGAGTGCCAGGATTATAGGCGTGTGCCACCACACCTGGCCTTACACACTGTTCTAAAGTACCATTTATTGATTTCTGGTAGTTTACTACATCTCATAATATTAGGGACTCTTACCTATTTCTTATTAGGCAAGTGAACTGAGAATATAAACTCAAGAAGAATCTTTCTACAGAACAGAACAGAGTTCTCTCTCTTCATAGGGATGGAAGTCATGGCTCAAGGGACAGCCACATAATCATTCTAACTCCAGCAGCAGCAGTGGCAACTGCCACGGATGACTTAGAAACCTAAATGCTATTTCACAGACAGGGGCAGGGTGATGCTGTCATTATGCTGTCACAGACTGTCTTTCATTCCTTTTTTTGTACTATCTGAAGAGGCTGTGGAAAACCTGTATAAAAGTAGCCTATCTTAAAAAAGTCAGAATTCAAACAAATGTCACTCTGTAAAAATACATCAACTGAAAGATAATCTACAGGGTATTTATACATTTATAGAAAAATTTCAGCACCGCCGGTGTTTAGATACCCCTGCCATGTGTAGCCAGTTGAGACTTCTGAGTTATCTTTACGTGCAGTCAAGCAGGAGGGGAGCGGCTTTCCCGAAGCTGTACTATTTTAACACATTAGAATCTCTGACTAAAACGGAACCTGATACTTCGTACAACTTTTATAATTAATTCCTCTGCTTTGAAATGAGTAAAATCGCTCACCCAGAACTCTATCAATTTTTCAGTACACTGATGTCAAACATAAGTCTAATCACTCCCACAACAAATTTTAAGACTCTAACAGGAATGCATCTACAATTTTCATCTTTTCTTGCATTTAGGAACTGGATGGTTTCAGGAGAAATGACTGTCAACTCCAGCAGCAGTGAGACCCACCACAGCAAAGAAGTCATTGACACAGCGCTGGGCAGTTTCTGGCCAGCACTATAGATTAAATATTACAGGAAAAGTTATAGAGCATCTTAAAGGTTCTAGAAGGTAAAAGGAGAGAATTATGCATCTGCACCCAACTAAAATTAGAAAAGCTGCCATATGGCTCTGTGAAGCCGGCAGCGCATTCTTATTCATTAGGAAGCATTCTGCTAACATAAAAACACAGGGCCCTTCCTGTGCTCTCCAAATGTGTTTATCTTTTCAACATTAATGCACTATATATCATCAAGCTGCTGAAGTCTCCTGCCGTGCATATTAAAACACCCAGCTGCACTTTCTTTAGTGGTGGGAGGAGCTTAAGCGCCAAGTTGCCCCCCTCTCCTTCTGACATTGATCTTCTTGTTAACATAACATGATTCCCCTTCACCGTGAAGCAGCAGCAAAATAATTAACCAACCTTACCACCACCTCCACTCAGCAAATCCCTTGCTCTCTTACTTCAGAGAAAGCAACATCCTTGGTTTCATTTTCATCAATGGTTAAGGCACGGCCGCTTAAATAGAACCAACAGGCATGTCACAAGTTTGAAAGACACAGGCCCACTTTTAAAATTAATGTACTACCCTTAGCAAAAGAAGGGGAGGTAACCAGAACAGGTTCTGGAAATAACTGCTAGAAAGAATTCTTGTAAGAACTCTCTACCGTTCCCTCCGCTCTCCCTGTATATGTTCCTATCTCCCCCATTTCACGTATCACCCATCATAACTAGATTCCCTGAGAGGTAAAAAGACTAGAAAATCTTTCATGGAAAGCCACATGAATACCTCCAACAATTTGTCCAAAACCTCTCTTTTATATAACCTAAACTCACAGTTCAAGTCCTATAAATTGCTTACATTCAAAGATCAATTACAGGACAAACGAAAAAGCAGGCAAATGGTAAACCATGCAGACCCCAAAAGAACATAAGGAAACATGACTTCAGAAATGCTTCAGGTTAATGAACTGCAAGTCCATGTTACTGAATTTATCATGGGAGGATTCGCTCATTCTCCAATGTGCTAATGGCATGTACCTACTTATACCTTTCACAGCAATGGAGTATCGTGAGAGGGAGGTGAAATAAAACATGAAAACTGTTAATGTAGAGGAGAATTAATCTGAAGTCAGGCTCAGCTACCTAAGACCTTGGGAATTACCTGAATAAGGAAATACAGAAATCAAAATTTGTTAAAAAAGTTAAAAGGTAGAATTGAGAGTAGATGGAAGAAGAAAAGAAAACAAAAACCAAAAACCAACAACAGCAACAAAAACAATAGTGATACGAAAGAAGTGATAAGGGAGGTAAAGTTCTAATTCAGCACCAACACAGAAGATTAGGGACAGTCTTTCAAAAGACAAAATTATAAAAGAACTTTTTCCAAATAAGTATGTTAACTAAAAAGCACGGACAACAAAATTATACTACAATAGCACTTAGTAAATTTTACGACAACTGTATAACAGAATTTGGTCAAAGTCGTATAAATCTTTTAACTCCCAAACCATAATCCTGTATATTAGCACAGCAGACTTCATTTCCCAATGTTCCTTCCTTATACCCCAGCCATACTAAATACATATCATGCCAAGGCATCATGTTCTTTCAAGATTCTAAGCATTCCCTCACATTGCGCCATGGATGCAGGTGCTCTTCCACCTCCTTTCTTGGAAGTCCCCATCACCGTTCCAGAAAGCTCATTTCAATTCAGTTAGGCTCCTTCCTCTGCTTCTATTAGGCCGTGTGCCTACTCCACTCAATGCTCGACTCAGCCCAAGATTTTGAGTATCTCTTCCCTTTTCACAGCATGGTTGGGTACTCAGCTATAAGAAATAACTCCCCCCCCCCCCCGTAAAAAGTATTCTTCTTCCCATGTTTTAAAAACTTTTTCTTTTGTTCACTTCCTGGCACATAGTGGGTGCTCAGTAATGCTGTGCTAATGCTGAACACAATATTCACATAAGCAAATACAGTTTCACAGCTGAAGCTGAAATGAAGTTCAGCTTAGCCAGGAGTGAAATACCACAAATGTCTCTTTAGAGCTACTTGTTCTGAACAACTTTGCTATATATTTAACATAGTGAAGGTTTATTTTAAGACATTTTAAGTTTTGGAGTCAAAATATTAAGGTAAAGGCCAGGCGCAGCGGCTCACGCCTATAACCCTAGTGCCCTACAACCCTAGGCTGAGGCAGGTGGACCGCTTGAACTTGGTAGTTGAGACCAGTCTGAGCAAGAATGAGACCCTGTCTCGACTAAAAATAGAAAAATTAACCGAGGGTCATGGTGTACACCTGTAGTCTCAGCGACTTGGCCAGCTGCGGCAGGAGGATCACTTGAGCCCACCAGTTTGAGGCTGCTGTGAAATATGATGATGCCACTGTCCTCTACTATGGAGACAGAATGAGAATGTATCAAAAAAAAAAAAAAAGTTAGGTAGAAATAGGATGAGAAAAAAAAGGTCAATCACATGAGCTAAGGTCATCAAGGATAATTCCAATGATGGTCAGGCCAATGGGTAAGTGCATTTGGAGGAAAACTCTCCAATGCTCTCTTTACACCTGAAAAATGATGGGAAAAACCCTCAAGTAAACCAACTTTTTTTTTTTTTTTGAGATCGAGTCTCATTGTCACCCTGGGTAGAGTGTTGTGGCATCATAGCTCAAAGCAACCTCAAACTCCTGGGCTCAAGCCATCCTCTTGCTTCAGCCTCCCAAGTTGCTGGGACTATAGGCACCTGCCATAACACCTGGCTATTTTTCTTATTTTTAGTAGACATAGAGTCTAGTTTTTGCTCAGGCTGGTCTCAAACTCCTGAGCTCAAGCAATCTACCCCTCCTCAGCCTCCCAAAGTGTTAGGATTTTAGGTGTTAGCCACTGCCCAGCCTAGCAAACCAACTTTATTAATCCTGATTCTTATCTGTGAAGTTATAACCTGGTTCACTTAAAAAAAACAACAAAAAAACAAAAACTGTTTGAGGATATCATGGGAATTTATCAGACCCTGGGATTTTTCCAGCTATTCATAGCTCTTAAGAAAACAAATCTACCCAAAGGGAGTTCTACAAATTGTCACATTTGTCTGGGGAGCCAATATGAAAGAGTGCTTTATCAGATTTCTTGTCCCTTCTGTACACTGTGCTGGGAGGAGCCCTGGACCTCCAGGATAAAGTTACTCCCACAGGTGGTGAGCCATCCAGAAGTGTGACAGACCAGCGGAGGCAGAAATGGCTGGGGAGGCTGGCAAGGCTCCTGTCCCATCCAGCTTTGTATGCGTAGTGGCGGAACACCCTGAACACGTCTAACAGAAGCGCATGGAAGGACGGGGGAGAAGGAAAGGAGAGGGCTGGTTCTCTCCTCCTACTGCTCCTTCCTCCTGGCCCTGCCACTGGCCCTCACTCCCACTAGGCTTCCAGGGTCTCACCCTAGTGCTGCTATTCAGAAGTGCCGCCCAGGGCACTGCGAGGACTGCAGAACACCCCTTCCGTTTCACAGAGAGCGCTGACACCGTGCTCTCTGATTCACTTCACGTTCCACTTCTCTGACCTGCCTGAATTTCTCTCCTTGTGTTTCCCTCCCATCTGCGTGTCTGTTCCTTCCAGTTTCTCCCGACAGACTTGACGCTGCCCAGCTACGACCAGTTGTGTGTATACTCTTCTCCCCTTTCCCCTGCTGTGATTCTAACAATACTACAGGGAAGCTGAAACTCTCGCTTTCATCTTTCTCCCTGCCATCTATTCCCCGTTCCCTCATTCTAGCCTTTGCTTGAGCAATCATGGGAGGACCTGAAACATTAAATTATGCTAAATCATATCATGTAGGGATGAAAGCAATCAGAACTCTTGGAGGACAAAGGACATGACTGTAAGGTGAGAGGGGGGCGTGTGTGGTCAGGGCCTACAGAAGACCAGGGCTTGCAGGACGGACTCCCAGGGTCACAGGGCATTCTCCAGAAAATCTTATAAGCTTACACCACCAAATCTCCCATAGGGAAAAATCTCTAGTAGCTAAGAATTCAGTTCAGTCTATCAAGATCAACTTGGTGAGCTGAAGACTAAGACAAAAACTAGGTAATCCCAGGTGAACATTTAGGGAGGCGAGGTGGATGTACAGGATAGGTCTGTTTAGTCTCAAACACATGCAGACCCTTCGAACAATCAGTGTAGGTACACAGGAATTACTGTAGGGATACAGCTGGCCCTTTCTTGTGACTCTGCAATTATCATTATTTGTTGTTTCACTGTTTACATTCTGCCTGGTTCACAGAAGATTTTTGTTTATTTTGGAACTAGGTATGTGAAGGACACTACCTTACAGCTAAAATGCACACACAATAAACCTTGTGTACATTTTAAAACTGATAAACTTATCTTAGAGAAATTAAGCTTGAGGAAATCCCCATCTTTTATTCTCTGCGACTCCAAGAAATAATAAGAGGGTGAAAAGTTTACATACAATTCTGGAACTAAGAAAACATTAATTAATTATAAGAAGAAAGTCTATGTTTTTTAAAATAGAACTTTTTTGAGAAAACCCCATGAAGTATCATTTTCATGTGATACTTTTTTTCTTCAATAAACAGAAATTTATTCTATTTACACTTTTTTTAGAGTGCAGTCAAGTCTCCATAGCTTAAAGCAACCTCAGACTCCTGGGCTCAAGCAATCCTCCTGCCTCAGTCTCCCAAGTAGCTGGGACTGCAGGCACATGCCAATGTACACCTGGATAATTTTTCTATTTTTAGTAGAGATGGGATCTCCCTTTTGCTCGGGCTGGTCTCAAACTCCTGAGCTCAAGTGATCTTCCTGCCTTGACCTCCCAGCATGTTGGGATTACCAGCATGAGCCACTCACTGGGCCTGGCATCTTGAAATAGTTTTAATTTTGAATTCACATTCTTGCATACAAAAGAGAGTCCTACCCTGTCATCCCCTCTATCCCAAACTAATCTCAAAATGGTCCTGGTCTTTTATACACTCAGCACTAGCAAGGCCCGTCAGCATTCAGGGCTGACCATATAAGGCACAAAGCTGTTATGAATTATTCATTTTCTGCACCAAAATCATCAGGGCCTGCTTTCACAAAACTGCTGTCACCTAAGGATGGCATCTTAAATTGTCTATATCAGATGTGAAGTACAGCTTGGTAAAATAAAGGATCTAATTTGTTTTGAAGGTAAAAAATATATCACTGCAGAATTTTTTTAAAGCACAGTTTTCTTATACAATAGAGATAATCCTGATTTATATTTATAAATTTTCAATATGCAAATCCAAATTCTGTCTGATTATGAAGAATAATCACTGTATTTAGAGTGAGAGATCAGGTCAAATAGTAGGTAAAAGGAATATAAAGACAGGAAAGCTTGTGGAAAGTAATTTCAAAGTGGATCCTCCTAATTTGTGAAAACATGAATTTCCTTTATTGTTATCATAGTACTTAAATTTAAAGAGTATTCTAGAAAAAGAGGCCCTGCCAAATAGCCATTTAATAGTTACTGCATTTCCTAATGACAAAAGGAACAGATTTAAATAAATCTTTCAAGTAACCCTTTAAATACCTTACGGCATTGAAGTAGGAGTGGCAGGGAATCATCAGCCAACCTTCCTCAACTATTTCAAGCACCAGGCAATTAAAAAGGAAATAAGGGTCAGCTTTACTCAGAAACTGACATGCCTCAACTGCAGGAGAGGCAATGAATGCTTTAGAAACTGCTGGCACCTGCTCCTTCCAAAGCCCTGCAGAAGTGTGGATGAGCGATGCCCACAGTTTGCATTCTGAGGTCAAAGTGATGGTAACAAAGGCTGACATTTGCAAAGTTTCTTAAACTTGTCATCCTATCTTTTCTATAACAAAATCCTCTCCTTTCTTTATACATGCTAATTCTCCAACAGATTTTGTAAACCGAGAGGGGAAAATTGTGATACCTCTAGTAATTTAGTAATTCCCTGGGATTTCCCATTGGTAATGGGCTCTCAAAGTAAGGAGTTTTTGAGCGGTCAAATCCACTTGCAAGAAATTGGAAGAATTACTTATCTAACATCTGACAATTTCCTTTCAATAAAGGTTATGGAAAAGTCTGGGCCATAACAGATAGCTATTTGCTGATGTACAAAGGTAGAAAAAAAAATTTGCCCAGTGCAGAGGCTTCCGCCTGCAATTCTAGCAACTCAGAAGGCTGAGGCAGGATTTCTTGCGGCTAGGAGTTCAAGATCAGCCTGGGCAACACAGCCAGATCCCATGTCTAGAAAGTAAAATGAAAAAGAAAAAATGGGGGGAAATTCCCAGGAGATTATAATTATCCATATACCACAATGCAGTATCTAATTATAAATGTGAAAAAAATAATGAAAGTTAAGTTACTCCCTGTCAAACCACCAAGTTTAAATGAGCTTAAAATTAGTTTTGTTTCAAAAAGCAAAAAACAAAACAAAAAAAAACCCAACTTACTTTTGTTTTACATATATTAGCCACAGAGAGAAGCTTCTTCACCAGTCTATGGCCATTCAAATAATAAAAATCTTCAGAAAATTTATTGTTACTTTCAACTTAATTATCCTACTTAACCTTCCAAACATTACATGATTTAGTGTTCAGAAGAGTTCTACCCAATGGCATTTTCTCCACAATGGTACTTTGAAAGAACCTAGCTTTGCCACAGATGAAGAAACTTGCTTTTGGAAGCACTGCCTACCCAGTGATGGCTTACAGGTGAGGCAGATAAACTGGCTGAAGGGGACTGACATGACAGTGGGGCAGGTCCAGTTTTCAGAGCTATCATAAAAGCAGAAAGCAAACGTTCTCTGTGGCCTCCCTGCCTGGACTAGAGGAGATGCTGTGTTCATGTCAGAAGTAGTTCACCTGCCTCTCAAAGAAACGGAGCACCGCCTCACATTCGCTTTTTCAACATGTATTGTTTATTGTTTTTTATTGAATCAATGGACAATGGGCTTCCCAGAGACTGAAATGGTGGCAGTTGTCAGCTCTGTATTGCCAAAGAAAATATTTGGCTGCATATAGGGTTTCCTGAGAGCAAGTCAGTACATGACCTCAATCTTTTCCAAGCTTATCATAATGCTGTGACGCTGTGCTGATTCAGCAAAGCAATCCCTAATCACTTGCAAAATGCCCCTGCTTCACAAGGATGTTATGAAGCTTAATAAAATAATGCATGTGAAGCACTTTGAGCCCACAGAAGAAAGGTGCTAAGTAATAACATTATTCTGCATTTATAATTAGAAGCAGTGTTACAAAGACGAAACTCTTAATAAACCTGTTCGTGAACTGCAAATAAAAACTACTTTAAATAATTTAATGTAAATGACCGACAAAAATCTGAACTCCTTCAGATTAAAAAATAGAATGGACAGACTTCATAAAGCTAAATGAAAATGAAGAGAAATAGAAATAGACAAATTTCCACTAAAAGGTAAGAACATCACATTTTGGGGGTGTGGATAGAATAGAAACTTAATCAGAAATTTGTAAGAAACAAGAGTATATTTTATTGAAATTATTTTAAGACATAGCTGTTAATGAATTAAAGTTAGTAACATTTCTATGGCTTTCCTACTAATAAATTTCACTTTTATTTATTTATTTATTTATTGAGACAGAGTCTCACTATGTTGCCCTCAGTAGAGTGAGGTGACGTCACAGCTCACAGCAACCTCAAACTCCTGGGGTTAAGCGATTCTCTTGCCTCAGCCTCCCAAGTAGCTGGGACTACAGCCGCCCACTACAACGCCTGGCTATTTTTTGTTGTAGTTGTTTAGCTGGCCGGGGCCAGGTTGGAACCTGCCACCTTCAGTGCATGTGGCTGGCACCATAACTACTGTGCTATGGGCACCAAGCCAAATTGCACTTTTAAGTCAAAGTCAATATTAACATAAATGAAATACCTTCTCTTTAGTTAGCAATGATAACATGGAAAACATTAAATTTAATTCTCATTGGGATAAAACATGGAATATTTCACCAAATGTAATTGTTTTCTTCTTTAAATATTAAAATAATCCTTCATTTTCTTTTTATTTGCCAACAGCATTTGTCTCATGGATGAGAAATGCCTTTGGATAAGCCCTGCCAGGGGAACTGTGGTGTCTCCAGTAAAGTAGCCAGGCTGAAGCGGAGTCACTGGGCTCCTGGGAACCGCTGCCTTTACTAGATGGTGACTCAGGTCTTCTTGGTTCAGCAACTGCCATTTCCTCAAGGAAATCTTAGAATTTTGGGCGATCCAAGTCGCTTACCCTACGTGCTTGCATAACACAGCCATAATGTCATTTATTATCTCATATGGAAATCACATGGAAATCATTTTATTTGGATTCCAGATCTCCTCAGAACTCCCTGAAGGCTGTCAAGTTCTTGAGCTAGAAACTGCAGATTTCATTTTTGCATCCTCACCCCCGCCCCACTGCAACTGCCGATATCCACAGAGATCCTCGATATAAGACCCAAAGTGACCCACACCATGGAGAAAGCTGTTTCCCTCAAGTGGTCTACGCAGGCTGTAAAGAATCAACTTCAAGCAAAGAGATAGGACAAAGAATTTTATTTTTATTGTAATTTTGTCTTTTAAAAAAGTATATTTTCAAAGGAAACCTTACATTAGATGGTAGAGATTTAATGACAAAAACACGAGCTTTTCCTTCTTATAGGTTATAAGGCACACTGGCCATTAAGCCAAGTGCTGAAACAATGTTAGTGGACTGTCACTTTTAAGAATTAGGGATATAATTATGGCCAAGCAGAGTGGCTCACGCCTATAATCCCAGCATTCTAAGAGGCCGAACAGGCAGATCGCCTGAGCTCACAAGTTCAAGACCAGCCTGAGCCAGAGCAAGATGCCGTCTCTAAAAACAGGTGTTGTGGTGGTCGCCTGTAGTCCCAGCTACTACCAGGGTGAGACAAGAAAATCGCTTGAGTACAAGAGTTTGAGATTGCTGTGAGCTATGATGCCACAGCACATATGGAAGGTGACAAAGTGAGACTCTGTCCCAAAAAAAAAAAAAAAAAAAAAAGAGAGAATTAGGGAATGAAAACTTAAAATTTATAAACTTGTAAGTATTAGGTTTCTATTTAGCTAAAAGACTGAGCTTGTTTGGAGAGCTGAGTTTAGGGAACAGCACTGATCTGGGTGCTGAATGAAGACAGACTCATCATCTAAGATTTTCCACTAAGAATGCTTTCATCAGAGAAGGAACATGGCAAAGATGATTACTTAACTCAAAATAAACTTCCACCAACACACCGGAAACAATGCATACAACTCAGGATGCTAACTAGGCTTAATTAGTTCTTTGAAGTGTAGCAGCTCAAAAGAATTTTAGAAAATAAAAATGTGAAGGTTAATGATCTTTTATATTATCTTCTCAGGATAAATCCAATTGCCAAGGAAATGAGACTTACAAGCCTCAAAAATTGAGGCTAAGCACATATTCTACAGGAATAAAAATAAATGGTCAATTTTTCAAAGTTAAACTCAGTTAAGTTGTAGACTTAGAGAAAGATCTACAATCATTCAACTACAAAGGTTTCTATACAGAGATGAATTCTAGCCTCTGTCCTTTCTAAGAAAAGTATAATCACTAAGTCAGGAACGGAACTAAAACCCACAGGTATCTAGATCTTTTTTCTCATGTCTCCTAATATCAAAAATGAGAGGTCAACTAAAAACCTTGATTCACAAAAAAAAAAAAAAAAAAAAAAAAAGACTTAGAAGAGTATGTCAAGGGCGGCACCTGTGGCTCAAAGGAGTAGGGCACGGGCCCCAAATACCAGAGGTGGCGGATTCAAATTCAGACCCGGCCAAAAACTGCAAAAAAAAGAGAAGAGTACGTGAAGGGGCTTTTCAGATGAATATGGAAGAGAAACTATACGGTAGTGTCACCACAATCAATTGCTCATAGGAAGGAAGGTCAAAGGAAGTTGGGAGAAGATGAAAATTCGTAGTGACTATATTATATAAAAGGAAAACTGGGGGAAGGTGGTCTAAAAGTCAAGGATCATTTTGGAGAGAATACTTTGGTCCAGGAATCTAATCACCACAATTACATTATTTTGATGGAAAGTATCCTCCGTTTCATACAACTTATAAATAAAACTTAGAAAAAATGATTTTAAAGTTAAAAACTCTTGTGATTTTTTTTTTTTTTTTTTGAGACAGAGTCTTTTATCACAGCTCACAGCAACCTCAAACTCTTGGGCTCAAGCGATTCTACTGCCTCAGTCTCCCAGGTAGCTGGGACTACAGGCTCCTGCCACAACACTCAGCCCTCTTGCGATTCTTAAGAAAGCATAACAATGGAGAAAAAATGGACTTGTAATTTGATCCTATACCAGACACACTTCCATATAATCTAAGCATAACTTCTTTGGATCTTTGACAATTTCAGCTCTATAGCAATATTCCAAACAGAATGTACTACATGCGCCCCCCGCAAATGTGACAAAGGATCTACAAGAAGGTCAATTGAAGGAAAAGCTTTAGGAAGGTGAGTTGAATTTAGCAGGGGTCAAAAAGAATGTCAATACCCAAAGAAATTGCTTATTTGTCTTCCCATTAACCCCCCCCCCCCCATTAGATACAACAAAATAAATGTAACACTTGGAATGTTACAAAATGGAAGAAATCACCACGGCATCGAAAAGTACTTCTGGCCTAAAGAAGTACAGGATGTATACTTTCCCAATGGCCTGAGCCCTGCAAGGTCCGCCACCTGGTGCGAACTAGAAGCAAAAAGGCATCTCAGTGATGAATGTACAAGAAGCAGCGCCACACCAATGTTGGCATTATTTATTGTATTTTTTTTTTTTTTTTTTTTTTTGAGACTGAGCCTCAAGCTGTCACCCTGGGTAGAGTGCCGTGACATCACAGCTCACAGCAACCTCTAACTCCTGGGCTCAAGCGATTCTCCTGCCTCAGCCTCCCAAGTAGCTGGGACTACAGGCGCCTGCCACAAAGCCCAGCTATTTTTTGGTTGCAGCCGTCATTGTTGTTTGGTGGGTCTGGGCTGGATTTGAACTCACCAGCTCAGCTGTATGTGGCTGGCGCCTTAGCTGCTTGAGCCACAGGCGCCGAGCCTATTTATTGTATTTTGCTTTTCTTTTCTTCCACAAGATAAAATGTCTTATTGTCAAAATGGACAGGCCCAATAGTACTCTAAATCTATTACAGATTCTAACGCTGGAAGAGAAGAATCCAAACACGTTTTTATTATTTTTTATTAAATCATAACTTTGTACATTGATGCATGTATGGGGTTCAGAGTACTGCTTTGATATACAATGTGAAATGCTTACATTGAACTAAGTAACACAGCCATCACAATTATGCTCATTTCTTAATAGTTTTGAAGTGTACCATTGCATCATGCGCATTAGTTAAGGTCCCCCCAAATACTGTCCGTCCTCCTATATCTCCCTTCCCCTCTCTCTCCTCTTCTCCTTTCTGGACTATGGTTATGTTTTGCCATTCATATGAGTGTGTAGGTGATCATATATTGATTTCATAGTAGTATTGAGTACATTGGATACTCCCCCTCCCCCCCATTCTTGAGATACCACGTATACTCTAGTATAAGCCGAGTTTTTTTTGGCACAAAATTTGTGCCGAAAAAACTCGGCTTATACTCGAGTATATATGGTACTTTACTAAGATGAATATGTTCTAGTGCCATCCAGGTAAACCATAAAAGATGTGAAGTCTCCATCCTTTTTCATGGCTGCACAGTACTCCACAATGTACATATAACACAATTTGTTAATCCATTCATAGGTCTATGGGCACTTTGGCTGTTTCCATGTCTTGGCTATTATGAATTGGGCTGCAATAAACATTCTGGTGCAAATGTCTTTGTTGTAAAATAATTTTTGATCATCTGGGTATATACCTAGTAGAGGAATTGCAGGA
>CAUYPK010144969.1:0-17823 GCA_963574355.1 Loris lydekkerianus
GCCAAGCCCAGGAGTTTGAGGTTGCTATGAGCTGTGACGTCACCGCTCTCTACCAAGGGCAACAGCCCAAGACTCCAGTGTGCCAAAACCGTCTCACTCTGCCATTAAGGATTAAGGCTGTAAGGCAGTTCAGTCCCCGACTTTAGGCTGCTCAGTCACTAGGTTACTTTGTCCCGCCCGATTCTTGCTCTGGGTCCCTGAGTGCAGAGCTTGCCGGAGCAGTTCTTTCACAATGGCTTCCTGCGCCCAGCTCAGTGGCTCATTCTGAGGCCCCAGACAATGCCCAACATTCTCCACACTCATGCTCAAGCTCTCTCCAAGGCAGCTGAACTGAGTGCCAAGTCCAAGAACACCGAAACAGTTCACAGGTAAGGCCTTTCTGGTTTGCAGTCTCACTGCTGCTTGTACTCAGGGTTGCCGGCGTGATTAGGTCGATTGAACACATGCAGCCACTTGCCAGTTTTCCACTGTTTTTGTCCTCCTCCTGGGGTCCAGAAGTCTTTTGCTGGCTCCCTGTATCCTCAAAGGGATGATTATAGGCAGATCCCACCAGCCAGAGATGCCTGGAGTCTTGTCTCCCCAGACTCACCGTGCCCAGTTACAGGGAAGCTGTTACTCGGCCACCATCTTTAATCCAATCTAATGCAAATTTTAATTCTGTTGTCTTGTTTGTACTTTTTTCCTCACCATCTCTTGCTCAGGTTATCCAGATTCTCTCCTTCACCTCTATTCATTGTTTCGTCTGTCCTTTATACTCTTTCACCAAGACCCTTCTTCTTTACAGTCAATTTAGGGTGGCTGAGAGTTATTTAAAATAGTATATTTCTTGCAAAAATTATATTCAGAAGTACTCTTCTTCCCTGGTAACTTAAGCTCACTGCATCTTCCCTTAGCCTGTGCTGTTACTTTATGGACCCCAAATTTAAGGTTCCCTGTTTTCACTGTAGAGGGAGAAGATTGTATCCAGACTTCTGTGCTGTCCAAGCAGGAAGCCTGCAGAGCGCTCAGACCCATGCGGGTTCACCAGGCAGCAGACGGAATTCCAGGGTTACACCAAAGGCAGGATGACCCTGGCTTCACAAGTCTAGCCTAATTTAAAGACCTTTAGGAGGAGTTAGGTGAGATCTTCATCCATCGTATCACTAGGAAAGATAATTCCTAAGAGGCAACGCACATAGACCCTCAGGAGTACACAGAGCAAAGAGCTCCAGGAGGCAGCCTCAGCCTAGCTCCCTCTGCACTCAGTCCTGCCCTGCTGTTTTCCAAGTGCCCTGTCCTTAAGTAGACAGTGAATGTCAAGGGGGGAAAGGAAAGCCTCTTCACAGGAAACAGAACAAAAGGAAGCAGCAAGGGGCCAAGAACTGAACTTAAAGATCACTGACATGAAGGACTGAAGGAGAGAGGAAAGGAGATAGTCTGAGAGCTCTGTGACGGCCATGCTGGACATAGGGGTGACCTGTGGCAGGGGGGTAACCTGTGGCAGTGGGTTGAGTATCACTCTGATTGGAATCAGTGAAGGAAGGGAAAGTAGGACATTCTCATGCACGAAGATTAACAGGGAAATACAGGGAGAAACAGATAGTAGTCATCTACTAAGACAGCAATGCTAATATCTGCAAGCACTATCAAAATCTCTAAGCAAAAATAATAGGCATAATTGTTCTTTTTGAGTTTGGAAGGATTATCTCAGGTTTAGAAAACAGTGAGAGTAATCATTATGTAAATCCTCTCTTAAATAAAGGGGCAAGAGAATAATGAAGAAAGATAAATTCAACACCAGAAATCAGAAATCTGAGAGCACAAGGGCCAGCATGTTGGCTCACGCCTGTAATCCTAGCACTCTGGGAGGCCGAGGCAGGTGGTTTGAGACCAGCCTGAGCCAGAGCAAGACCCTGTCTCTAAAAATGGCCAGGCATTGTGGCTGGGACCTGTAGTCCCAGCGACTCGGGAGGCTGAGGCAAGAGGATTGCTTGAGCCCAAGAGTTTTAGGTTGCTGTGAACCATGATGCCACGGCACTCGACCAAGGGTGACAAAGTGAGACTCTGTCTCAAAAAATAATAATAATAATAATGATAATAAAATAAAATAAAAATTAAAAAGTAAGAAAAGAAATCTGAGAGTACTGGATAAAATACTGAAGAAGAAACATTCTGCCTCAAGCCTTCATGATTTTTTTAACACTGCATCCCAAAATTTTCCTTAACTCTGCTCCATTGCATGGATTTTTTGGCCTCCTCTTTTTAGTCTTTTGTTAAGTTGTTATATGGCCCAATATCAACTATAGGCTATATGTCAATTCTGAAGGCTACTTCTAACTATATAAAACAGTGAATTTGCATGTTTTAGTGGCTAAATATTATCACACATATTGAAAATGAAGATTGGAATAGAGTAAAACTGAACTTCTTTTGAATAATGATAAAAATATATGTATTTTTATAGGTAAGGAAAAGTCATCAAGTATTTCCTTTTCTATCTCACATATGGAGGACATCACAGATCTATTCTTACTAACCACAACCCAGCAGGACTAAGTGATAACACCAAGGCTCTGGGCCATCAGCACATTTTACAGAGGGGGAATGACCAGGATTGAAGTGTGTCCCTACCTGAGCTTTGAGCTCTACCTCAAAGAAAGCCTCACCCAATTTCATCAGAAGAAAAGCAGCACAGCACAGGCAGCAGGGGTCCCCTTCCCCAGTGTGACCATTTCTCAGCACCTGTTTTTACTGCATCAGTCATTGGGGAAAGTAATGATCTAGAAACTCCACCCCTCTGAGGACTGACTCCTGCCCTAAAAAGGAATCATCAGAATCATCCACCAACTGTTTCAGTGTTCTAACTTTCAAAGAGGGATTCACAAACAAACATTTACTGAGCACTACTGTTGTGTACCAGGCCTGGGACTTAATACAAATAGGCCACTTAGTATCTTAGTCAAGTGAGCAGAAGAATAAGGGTCACGTATCATAAAGAAACAACATCCAAGGGACTTGGCTCAAGGGGCTGAAGTCAAAGGCAGGTTATCAGTGTGGTTTAGTGGCTGATGGTTATTACTCTAGAGGTGATGGTTTCTGACTGATCAGCAGTTTCCCTGTGGATGATTTTCCTCTTGGATCCTGGACTCACTGGCTGAGCATAACTTTCCCAAGTAAACTAACCTTTGGTGAGGTGACCTAACATCTTTCTTGAACACGGTCAATGCAAAGCGAGGCTGGCACCACCTCTGGCTCGATTAGGTCCCAGAGGAGCCCAGTGGGCTCAGAGTCATCAACATGTTAGTCCTCCAGAGAAATCTACAATAAAAGATGAGATCACTTCTGCCCAATTAAACTAAAAATAAATTCTGTCTTATATGGAAACCACTGCTGACACTGACTCCAGACATAACTCTAGTCCTAGGGCAGACTCAGTCAAAGCGTTCTGTTGGCTTTGAAATGCACTTACCACGTGCAACGCACAATGTCTGCTACTAAGCCCCTTCGTCCACAGCAGCTAACCCAGGACACACGTCTTAGTTTAGTCACATTCAGTTCACCCAACAAAGATTGAGTGAGGGGTGATTATGTTCTGGACACGGTAATGAAATGAAATGAGGAAGGTGGCATCTCAGCCCACAGGCAGCTTATATTTTAGTGGACAGTGACATAAATGCACATTCACACGCACAGACAAATACCTGCAGACACAGTACAACACTGCTTATTCACCTCAAGCTGGAACCTGCTGCTCTTCTGCACAATGAACCGTGAATGATGTGAGGGACCCACACGTATCATCAGCCCCTTTATTTCTGCACGGTGTTAAGCCAGAGCCCAGACCTAGGTCTGAGACTTACATAATGCTCCCTTAGCCTTTTTCTCTTAGAATAGGTTGTTCTTGTTTGCATAACCATTACCTTGCTACATTTAATAGGTTTTAAAAACTCCTGACTCCTCGATCCTCCCCCCAGTATTACTCATCCTCCTACAACCTGGGGGGCGGTTCTCTCCCCGCTCACACGGCAGCACCTGCCCTGAATGCTGCTTCCTCGCTGTGCTCAACGTCCTTTCGTGCCGGAACTCTGAGGTCTACTAATTGGGCATGTGACATGATTACTCCTCATTACCTCAGGTCACTTCCTACAGCTCGCTTTATGTTACACAGGGCCATTCTGTTTCTCAGATGCATGAGCAGCTGCAGCTGCTGTTTAACTCCTTTCTGGGTGGTCTCTGGTCAAGCTCCTTCAGGCAAACATCTACTCATCCTCCAACGCTTCAGTTCACACATTTCTTTCTCTAAGAAACTTTCCCTGACCCTGTACTTCCACTCCCTGAGGGCAATTTAATCCTCCCCTGAGCTTCCATACACACAAGAAACAACTGCATCAACTGAACTTGCCAGTGCCTGGCTATGGCCCAGTGGCTGCTCTGCACATCACCATGTCTCCCAGCTGCCCTCCACACAGTGAACAGTCACAGCACATCACCACGTCTCCCACCTGCCCTCCACACGGTGAACAGTCACTGCACATCACCATGGCTCTCACCTGCCCTCCACATGGTGAACAGTCACTGCACATCACCACGGCTCCCAGCTGTCCTCCACATGGTGAACAGTCAGTGCACATCACCACGTCTCCCAACTACCCTCCACACGGTGAACAGTCAGTGCACATCACCACGTCTCCCAGCTACCCAACACTCGGTGAACAGTCACTGCACATCACCACGTCTCCCAGCTGCCCTCCACACGGTGAACAGTCACAGCACATCACCACATCTCCCGCCTGCCCTCCACACGGTGAACAGTCACTGCACATCACCATGGCTCCCACCTGCCCTCCACATGGTGAACAGTCACTGCACATCACCACGGCTCCCAGCTGCCCTCCACATGGTGAACAGTCAGTGCACATCACCACGTCTTCCAGCTACCCAACACTCGGTGAACAGTCACTGCACATCACCACATCTCCCACCTGCCCTCCACATGGTGAACAGTCACTGCACATCACCACGTCTCCCAGCTGCCCTCCACACGGTGAACAGTCACTGCACATCACCATGGCTCCCACCTGCCCTCCACATGGTGAAAAGTCACTGCACATCACCACGTCTCCCAGCTGCCCTCCACACGGTGAACAGTCACTGCACATCACCACGTCTCCCACCTGCCCTCCACATGGTGAATAGTCACTGCACATCACCACGTCTCCCAGCTGCCCTCCACACGGTGAACAGTCACTGCACATCACCACGTCTCCCAGCTGCCCTCCACAGGGTGAAAAGTCACTGCACATCACCACGTCTCCCAGCTCCCCTCCACACAGTGAACAGTCACTGCACATCACCACGGCTCCCAGCTGCCCTCCATTCAGTGAACAGTCAAAAGCATGTGTGCTGAATGAACACTTGAATGAATTTTAAAAAACACTTGAATAAATCTTTAATAGTAAAAATAATAAGTCACAAAAACTTGTGAAATTATCAAGTTCTCCAAACCAAGGAATACTTAACTCTGTTCATTGTTTTTCTTCTTTTTCGACATAGCTATTTATTTAGCTCTTTGTTTTAACTAGATGTCAAACCTAAGTAAGTGCTTGCTTAAACCTGAAGAATCCTCCTGAGATCATGGAAGATGACGGAAGAAACGCAGTAAGCAGTGTCTGCCGTGAGATTTACCCTCTGCCCAGGAGACAGCTGAAGGAACTTCAGTGCAAAGACCTGCTTTCCACTGTGAGGTAACGAGTGGGGAATTGCCAGAGCCCTCAGGCCAAGGAGTGGGTGACATAACTTTTATCCCGAGCCACTTAAATGCCTGTATAATGCTGAGTCTCTAGAAGAGGGCTGGAGGAAAAGATGCGTTAGACACGTTTTCATTTACTTTTCTATCTGTTGCAGGTACCTAACGAGAGATGAATGTGAGCTTTGACTCTGGAGAGTCTCTTCGTAGTCAGGATGTTTTTGCCTTAATTGGATGCTAATTTTCCTATCTCTGGGCCAGCTCTTGTAATAAAACTCATAAGGTAAACAGGTTTTTAATTTCTGTCTATTATGTAAATAAAGAATGTGTCTGGTCCTTGTTCCAGGTTCCAGAGAGGGAAGCTTCTAAAGCCTAAGTGGTAGAAATGTCTTTGTTATTCGTGGAGGTCCTCAGCCCACACTTGAGTTTATGTGAATGGAGTGACTGGGTGGGCTCCTAGGTAGCTAGGTGGGGGGCATTTGGGGAGGGAGGTGGGGGCCCAGGCTAGAAAGACCAACCCTATGATCAGAGTTTTGGGCTTTGAGCCTGATGACATCAGCTCTGCTTCTGAGAAGGGGAAAGTACTAAAGGCTGAGTCCAGCCATGTAGCTGATGATTTCATCAACCACGTTTCAGGAGAAAAACAAGCAGACAGACATTCTGGACACTAAGGCTTGGGGAGCTCCCTCCTGGGGAGGGGATGAGCTGGAGGCAGTAAGTCCAGTTTCAAAGGAAGGACAAATGAGAACCCTGGCTATAAGACCTGGCCCAATACCATGCATCTCATTTTGTTGGTTCTGATTTGTATTCTTTAAAATAAAAATATAACCATAGGGTTAGTGTTTTCCTGAGTTCTCTGGGTCATTCAAGGGAATTATCACACCTCAAGGGGTTGATGAAAACCTTAAAATGCGGGTGGCCTGGGACCCCCACTCTGTGGCTGCACCTGCAGACAGGTGGTCTGCATGTGGCCTGTGGGCTCTAATTCAGCAGGGAGGCCAGAGGCAGGACTGTCCCACAGTGTGGCACTGTGCACTGTGGTGTCCACGCAGCTACCTGGAGGTGGGGACCTGGGCCCAGGGTCAAACCTGCCACTCCATTCTCAGATCTGGAACAGCCACATAACGGTTGTTAGTGTGTCCATTTCCTCTTCAGGAAGTAAGCGGGGCTGGGCGCCATGGCCTCTGCCATTTCCCAACTTCATGCTGCTCCTGTCAGTCCTGAATTTGGAGGATAAAACAGGGATCTCTTTTCCACTAGGTGATTCTCCTCTAAAGGCTTCTCAAGTGAGTAGAAACTTGAAGATAGGCTTGAGGCCATTGTACTTACTATGACTCCTCCCAGACATGTGTCGGGCTCACTCACTGCCCAGCTTCTTCCAAGGCTGTGCACAGAGGTCGCTGTCCTGCTGACCCTGCTGGCCGTGTCATCTAATGTCAGCCCCCAGCCCTGACACACGGCCAGCCCTTCCTTGGCTTCACTTTACTCCATGACAACTATCATTAACTAATACATCACACAGGACCACGGCTTGTTACTCATGTATCCCCAGCAGAATTCAAGCTCTGTGAGGGTGGGGTCTGGGCTATGTGCCCACTGCTTTATCCTCAGCACCTAGAAATACACATATCAAATAAATAGTAGGTGCTGATATTTGATACATGAATCTACAATAGCTTTTCTGAGATCTGGTAGGCACAGCAGCATAATTAGCCAATTCACTCATACCTAAAATTATAGAAATGATTCCCCCAAAACTAAAATAAAAAGGCAAGAGAAAGAATATGAGAATAGATAATAATAGAAATCTAGGAATTCCTATGAGAATTTGGAGTCACAAGGATCAAAGAATGAAGATGATGGTGATGAGTAAAGGGAAGAAGGTGTGGTAAGACACCGAGACACAGCAGAGCTGCCAATGTGACAGCGGTGAAGGGCTTGCAGGAAGACTGAAAGCAGTTAATGCTGCAATCACCAGAAAAGGGAAAAGCTGTCTTGTTGGCCACAGTAAGATAAAACAAAACAGGTAGTAGGAGAGAAAGATTCTGAAAGATTGAGTAACTGCAAAAGAAAAAAGCACCCCAACAATGATTTAAAGCAGCTGTCTGTCCAATAACAGCACCCATTGGATGAAGAGGCACTTGAAATATGTCTAGTCTTAGATACACTGTAAAGCATAAAATGCATTCCAGGTTTCAAAGAATTTTACAAATAAAAGAATATCAACTGGGTGGGTGTGGTGGCTTGTTGCCTGTGGGCCCAGCAACTCAGACGGCTGAGGCAGCATTAGCCCAGGGAGGCAGCATTAGCCCCGGGAGGCAGCATTAGCCCAGGGAGGCAGCATTAGCCCCGTGAGGCAGCATTAGCCCCGGGAAGCAGCATTAGCCCCGGCATCAAGGCTGCGCTGAGCTGTGATCCAGCCTCTGCCCTCAGGGGTGGGTGACAGACAGAGCAAGACTCTGTCTCTAAAAAGGAAGAGAAAAGGAAAAAAATAAAAAGAATGTAACATATCTTGTTAAATTTTTTTATATATATTACAAGTTAAAATAACTTTTGGATTTGTTAGGCTGGATAAAACATAATTAAAATTATTTTCACCTGCCACATTTTAATGTGGCAAACAGAAAATTTTAAATGACTTATGGAGACCAGTATTACATGTCTGTGGCAGCGCTGATCTAGAAGTGCTGAGGGGACGTACACAGAATTCTGCAGACGCACCATCAGCCCCCAGGAGTCTGGGAGTGAAGGAAGGCACAGCCTCCATTAAAACTTGCCATAGAAAGAGCACCTTCAAGAGAAAGCAGTTCCAACATGAGGAAGGAGGTACAAGGGTTGAAGGAAAAACAGATGTAGTTCAGGGATGAGAAGCAGGCTCGTACGTCAAGTCATAGGAGGGAGACACTCTGAAGTTGACCTGCTCTATGCTGGTCCCAAAGCTATGAGCAGCTCCTCTAGTGAAGGCCAAGTTCACTCCAGGATACAGGGGCAGTGAGTAAGTTACACAACTGTAGTAATAGTTGATCAATATACATTTATTAGTGACTTCACACATCCTCGGCTCTAGAGAGCTAAAGGTGAATACGTTCCTGTCCTCCAATTGTTCCCTAACTTGTAGGTGAGAACAGGGTATAAAAATAGGCAAATTCCAACACACATCCTAGCACATACAGCAAGTGAGTGTACATTAGGCTCTGCGGTCAGAGCCAGGAGAGAGGCCTGCCCAGCGTACACCCGCACACCCCCTCCCACTCCTCCTGGCGCACTGGCTGTAAAAATAGGCTACTCAGCACGGTTTTAAATCTGGCTACAAAAAGGTCATGCCTTCTTTTACTTAAAAATACTAAAATTTTTATATGGGAAAAAATATGTACTTCCCATGAAACCATAAAGTTTTGCAGGTATCAAGGGAAACAACTAAGTTTACAAATGTTCTCTACTGTCTCTCATTTAAACCGTAACTATTCATTCAAAAACTTTAAAAATACCAGCACAGGGGTGGCACCTGTGGCTCAGTTGGTAAGGCACCAGCCCCATATACCGAGGGTGGCGGGTTCAAACCCGGCCCCAGCGGAACTGCAACAACAACAACAACAACAACAACAAAATAGCCGGGTGTTGTGGCGGGCGCCTGTAGTCCCAGCTACTCAGGAGGCTGAGGCAAGAGAATCGCTTAAACCCAGGAGTTGGGAGGTTGCTGTGAGCTGTGTGATGCCACGGCACTCTACCGAGGGCCATAAAGTGAAACTCTGTCTCTACAAAAAAAAAAAAAAAAAAAAAATACCAGCACATATTCTGCAATACTTTCTTTAGATGCCTTTATATTAAACAAATGTGCATATAAAGCATCTTCTTTTACTGTCTTAAGATGCCACATATCTAGGAAAGAGACTAATATTTCTTTCACTTTCCTGATTTCTTTCAAAACTATAATATAGTCTGTTTGGTGCAGTTAGTTTCTAAAAGGTGGGATGTGGCACAGTGACATCTCACCAGTAGAAAACACCAGCCTCTGGGTTCTTCTCAACGTCTCTTCAAAGGCACCATGACAAGGGGGAAGGTCAGGCCGGCAACAGCCTGAACTCATGTGTTTGGGGCTCGCCCTGGTTATGACGGGCCCAGGCCAGAGAAAGGTGCCCGGCACTGGAGTCAGAGAAGCTTAGATCCAAGTCGCACCTCTACTGCTTAGTAAACTTGGGGTCTGGACATTTTAGTCAGCTGCTTAGAACTTCAACTTAATCATCCAAATGGAGGGGACAACATGGACTTTAGTTCACACACTCAGGGAGTGTCAAACGCATCCCTTGTTCCTCCAAGCCCCACAGCCCTCCCAACCCCATCACAGCCACCTACTCACAAGAGGTGACAAAATCATCAATAAGCCTCCAGCAGACGGCCACCTGATGTCCTTACACTAAAGGTGCCACGGGGTCAGTGTGCATGGCCGACCATATACTATGTATTAAAATGAAAGAACATGGTTTTCAGGGTAAAATTCTCATTAATTTCTATTAAAAATTAACTGCTTGAGGATTTTGGAGTAAAATTAATTCAAGCTACTTGAACAGTCCTTGAAAAGCTGGAAAATCATCAGGGTCATCACAGACTATTGATTCAATTTCAACAAAGTCAAAAAGAAAATTATAGGAACTTTTGGCAAGAATCTTACTCTTATCAGTGTGAGTTAATAAGACTCATAAACTTCACCCACTAAATTCCAACAATCTAAAATTCAACAGAAGAATGTCTTATAATAATGACCCCACAGGCTATGCTTTTATCAGAAAAATAGCTTGCTTTATTTTCTTGATTGCTCTGTAGAAAACGTGAGTTATAAATTAATTTTATTTACTAAAATTTCCCATTGTTGATACGCATTTTTTACTGGAGTAGGTAGACTTTCCACAAAAGAGTTCCCGTGGAAAACAATCTGAATGTTATTAAAATAAATTCCCACGCAGAACAGACTATCCAGTGAACAGAGCCCTTGATTGTGCAGGAGGAGGCAAGCAGGAAACACGGTGAGCTCCAATAACAGGCTGCAGCGACAGCATTCATCAATTCCTGCGATTTCTAAAGACCCACTCTGGGCCTGAGGGTCAGGAGGCCCTGGACGGGTGAGTGACCAACCCAGGGTCACACTCCCTCAGCAGCAAAACCCAGACTCAACCCAAATCAAGGACTCACTTCCCCTTGAAACGCCTCTGGCGCCCATGGAGGTTACTTGGTTACCAGTCTGCTAGGCCGCACAGAATCTTGTGTGTGGTTACTTAGTCTCTGTGTAACAGTTCCAAAGACTCACCCCTTTTATAAGGTCACTACTGCCATTTCTGAAATGTCTTCTGTACAATGAATCTAAAATCTTCTGTTTATGTTATCTGTCCCTCCTCCCACCAAAGTGCTGCCCCTGAAGTCTTCTCTGCCTTCAGTCCCCGGAGCCTTCTCCCAGGGCACTGCCCAGCATCATCACAGCACCCCTGAAGACCCCACCTCCCCACAGCTTCCTGCCCATCACATCTTCCCACCTGTTGGTTTCTATTTCCTGCATCCCCTGGAGTATCCAGAACAGAATCATAAGTACACTGAGAGTTAATGATAAAAGGATGCACAATTAAAGGGCAACAGTGGCACACCCAGGACTTCCCTGAATTATTCACTGCTTTGGAATACCCAGCACTGCTCAGAGGAGGCTGACAGTTTCTGCTCTGAAAACGAGGAATGACATTATTATAGCCACTTTCACTCAGCCCAGCCCTAGGCACTTGACATGCATTAATCCATACAATCCTCACAACAACTGTACACAGGTGCTATTGTGATCATTATTTGCTGATAAGGAAATAAATTCCAGAAAGGTTAAGGCACTTACATGGCTGCCCCCAGGGCATCAGAGATGAATTCAAGCCAAATTGTTTCTCTCTTTTTTCAGCCTTTTTCACTTTTTTGTGGGGAGAGAGAGGTATTTTCTTTGTTTTCTGGCTGAATGCTAAGTAACACTAGGCTTTCTTCACTGACAAATTCACAGCAGTGTGCAGAGGGCTGCCAGGGGGGCACTGCGACCCACTCCCCCACTTGCTCCAACCCAGTTCCTCTCCCATGCACACAGATGACCATGGTCAGCAGATGAGCACCACATTAAACTGAACAATGAGGCATATTTTCAGTAGTCTAGCGGTGGGCAGGTTAGTCTGTTTCAGGGTATCTTTCACCAGGTGAGCCTGCATCCTTTACTTCACACAGCACCTGCAGTTGGCAGGAAGGGCTCCCAGAACCAGCCTGAGCCAGGTGCTGCGTGCTGAACTTGTACCTGGTGCTCTGTGAATACATCACCCGCTAAGAAGGGGAAACCGGGGCAAGTCCCCTCCAAATTCACACATTGAAATCCTAACCCGAGTGGGATTGGATGGGGCCTTGGGGAGGTCTTAGGTCCTGAGGGTGGAGTGAGCAGGACTGTGCCCTAAGGAAGAGAGGGGAAAGCTGTCTGCAGCCAGGGAGTGAGCCTTCCACAGAAGGGGGCCTACCAGCCCCTGGAACTTGGATTTTCTGCCCCTCAGAATTGTTGACAGACAAATGGCAGCTGTCTAAGCCCCCCAGTCTACAGTGTTCTTGGATAGCAGCCTGAACCGGCTAACACAGGCACAAATATAAAACTTTGGGAGATGCCTTTGTTGATAACTTTGTTCTCTGACCTTATGCAGAATCTATCCAGCTTGTCAACACACCTAAAATGAATCAATCCTTGATTTCCCTGCTCAATGCCTCAGCTGAAGGATGATTAGGCGTTAGCTCAGAGAAGCAGCAAGTTACATGCAGTAAGGGCCTTGGCTTCTGAGGCCTGAGATAGGGGGGACTTGGAGGATCCCAGGAGTAAATGCCCGGCAGGGGAGGAAGAAAGAACATTGTCAAGGAAGAGATTTTTGTTGAGAGGGTATTTGAGTGGCATTAGGAATCATGATATACGTAACAACATAACTTACATTCATAAATTGATTTATTTTATTTAAATGTAAACAGGTAAAGACACTTTTTAAAAGATAGCATTACAGATATTAATGTCACTCTTTTCTGTGAAATTGCTTCAGTTCATAACAAAAGCAAAAGGAAAAAAAGAGAAGCATGCCTCAATTCAATTTTAAAGGGGCAGCAGTGCTGCAGTGAATATGCATCTGAATCATCCTGCTTGTGAAATCTCATTTGATAGGCTCCATAATTTGCTTTTTAACCTTTGGACCATAGGACATTTGGAAAGTTTGTATGTTTATCTTTTTTTTAATTAAAAAATATCTCCAGTGCTCCCTAAAAGTGCAATGTAACTAAACATCTACTGAAACAGTGGCACATTTGATTAAATATATTCAATTCAATATACTCCTACATACAGCTCCCTTTGTATTTGTTGGAGGCAGGCAATGGCATCTTAACCGACATACTCATAAGTTAAATGTTAATATTTTCCAGAGGTTCTCTGTGACCTAGGTAAGAAAAAAATAGTAACTGTTAAATCTATCATCTCCAACCTTTCTCTCAGAGTACCAGGCTATGCAGGGGTTCGTGTCATGGAAGCTTCATGGAAACAGGATCTGATGCCTTTCTCTGCTCTGCTGACGGGGTGGGGGCTTGTGGAGAGGCCCCATGCTGTGAGCAGCACTCACTTTAGCTGGGGCACCTGGGTCATCCTCCAGGCTCTGGGTCTGTTAGATAAAGGGTCACTGTGATCTCACAAGCTGTCCCATCTGCTCAGATTCTGTGACTTGTGACAATTGGGTTTCCTCCTTTACAAAGTTAGAGCATGACTGAGCCTGACCCTGCGGCTGCTATAAAAAGTTGATCATTGGGTGGTACAAGGACATGTCCTTTTAGGTGAATGTGACTCATTGCCTGGATCCACAGTGAGTGAGGGGTGTGCAGGTCCATTTTAATCACAGTATTTTAGAAGAACATTCTGGAAACAAGGAAAAAAAGGGAAGGGCAGATTTGACAGGGCCTGTAATGATGAGAAGGTCCTGCAGGGACAAGCTCAAGGGCAGGGACAAGATGACAGTGGCCTGCGATCAGTCACTCAGAGGGTGACAGCCATTTCAGGTCCCTTCCTCTTCCTTGAAAGTCTTAAATCATGCAGTGTTTTTGAATCACCATGCTCTTTCACAGGGCAACAAGCTTCACTACAAAACATTCATTTAACTGTTATAATAAACTCGGACCCCAGATGTAAGCTTCAACCTCCATTCTGCACCCTATGAAAAAGCCAGTGTCGTCCTCAGTATCTCAGCAAACCCTGGAGGCTCCATGGCCAGCCTTTCTTCTGCTTCTGTGGAATTCCTGCACACTGCGTATCCTGCCAGTTCTTCTTTTCCACACGCTCCACATAAACCCCAGCATGGCCCTCAGCTCACTGTCACCAGTCCTGCTGCCACACACTATTTACAACTCCTGCCTTAGCAGGGTCTTTGCAGAGACCCAGGGGACTGCAGGAGGGTTACTGCCCTCTAGGGCCTGATCAGCATCCTCACATTTCCCTAAAGACCATTCTCTTCTCTCCTTTCCAGGGATTCCCACAGGGTCACCCTTCCTGATCTCTCACCCTGTGCTTGCCCCTCTTTCTCCCCCTCCACCCTTCCCAAAATGTCCAAGAAAATTCTAAATAATTTTAACTCTGCTGTTCAGAATAATTTCAATTTTCTCTGAATCAATTCCAGGCCCAGCTTTGCAGGATCCAAATCCAGTAGAGAGCCCAAGGTTACAGACTTTCCTGAAAAGTGATCAATAATTTTCAATAGAATGGTTCTAAATAATGACATTTTCCCATCACAAATATATTCCCTAGATTATGAGCATTAATTCCAAACAATAGTTAAGCCTACACGTATTACCAGGACTTCTGAAAAGTGGCAACAGGCGTGTATAGTTCTTCCAACACTTCAGCAGACATCCTCAAACTTTTTTAAACAGGGGGCCAGTTCACTGTCCCTCAGACCGTTGGAGGGCCGGACTATAGTTTAAAAAAACAAACAATGAACAAATTCCTATGCACACTGCACTTATCTTATTTTGAAGTAAAAAAACAAAACAGGAACAAATACAATCACGCTGCCTCATGTGGCCCAAGGCCAGGCAGGCTGCAGTTTGAGGACCCCCTGCAGAGCAGCAGTTCTCAAGTTTCAGTAGTATCTCAATCAGCTGGAGGGCCAGCCGAGCACAGGTTGCAGGGTCCCAGCTTTCTGCCTCAGCAGGTTTGGAAAGTTGTGTTCCAGGTGTTGCCAACACTCTGTGCCTGTAGGAGCTGGGGATTGACAGTGCTCCATTCCACCGTCCGGGAGAAAGGCCAAAGCACACCTCCAGTTCTGCTGGCAACATAAGGGCTGGAGCTTGCTGCTGAAGGCTTGGATAACTAATGCCTTCCCTGTCCCCTTCGGTCCAGGCACAGTGATGAGTTGCCTGTCCTGCAGAGTCTCCCCCTGTCCCCATAAGATGGACTCAGCAAGGGCTGGTATGGCCTGCACACTGATGGTAGCTCCCAGGCCCATCCCACACAGAGCCCTCCTTCGGAGGAGCCCGGCCTCAGGCTGTACTCCTGTTACTGCATAGAAGGTGGGGCTCACCCTGCAGCCCTGGGGCTTCTTCTTAATCACTGTGATTGTTGCTGATTACTCCTGGATGTCTCAGGGAGACATGCAGACGTGCAGAGCCTGCAGAGCGGGAGTCTGAAGGAGACCCAGACAGTCTTGTGGCACTGGCTGCCTCGTGTTTATCTTGTAGGTGTGATGATGATTTTCATACTCTTCTGAGCAAGTGACAGATGCTTGACTTCAGGTACAGAAAAGATTGATGCCCGTTTTTATGGCTGTTTCTACAGTGCCATCAACAGGTTGCCTGAACCAGAATTCTAACCCAAACCTTAGCCACTGTCCAGCTTCTTCTCAGTGGTGAGACTGCTCCTGGGTTAGGCTATTTTTGCAGGATCCCTTGAGTTTACTAACCTAACTAATGACCACGAATAAGTCACAAAGGCACAAAGCCACAAACAGAGACAGACACTGGACACAACATTTGCAGCTGAAATTAAAGAGCCATCTTCATGTTTCCGTGTAGAAAGGAGACTTGCTCCTGGACTTTTTCAGGGTACCTGCCTTGCGGTTAGCCATGCCCAGAGCCCTTTCTGAGGTTGCAAGACCTCCCTGACTGTGGACTCCTTTACGAGTGCATTTGTCGGGTCGCATCAAGATCCACAAGCTGCTTCCAGTGTAGCAGAAAAGCTGAAAACTAAAAATCAGATGATGTGTTTATTCCCAAGGCCAGTGTTTAAATAAGGCTTACATTTAAGGAATTGATTTAGGACACTGATGTTTTTGTGTATTAGACACATTTTAATACTTTAAATTGCCATTGTTTACCTTTCTGCGGGAACACAAACTAATTTAAAGGTTGACGCTTTGATATTTTGTAGCCACCTTCTCAGACACCGGGTTTGTTAGATCTCTCTCTCTGTTCATTTTTCTCCGATTTTCTAAATAAGCTGGAGCACGGCTACACCATAATTCTTGCCACGAACATTTCAGACCAATCCTCAGATGCTCTTGGGAGGACACTGTGCCTTAAAGACAGTGCTGTACAAGAGGGTTCTCAAGACAGACTATGACAGCATCTGTCCCAGAGAAGCTCATCGTCTCCGGGGAGAGGCAAGTATGTGATTGGATGGACAAGTGGAAAACAAAGAGCAAAAAACAGGGAACAAAAACTGAGAACAGGAGGTAAAGGAGGAAATGAAGATGCTTCCACTGGAGCCTTTCAGCCGGGCTCCAGAGCGTTCAGAGGGAAACGGAAGAGGCAGGAAGAGCCACACACAGGTTCTGTCTGGTCTTCAGTTTGCATCGGGAACAAATTCCCAACACCCCAACACAGAAGATGGAAACTGTAGAATTTCATTTGATATCTACTTCCACTCCTATTTTGACTCAGTATTAGAGAATTTCTATTATAAACTACAAAAGATGTGTTGCAGCTAAAAGCTTAAATGAAAAGCATATAGTTGATTTGATGGGGAGAGGAAATTTAAGGAGTAGAAGCCCCTTTCCTCCAATTCAGCATTATTTCCCCTTTTTCCTCACCAAATTAATCTAATTAAACAGTTTTAAACCAGTTGAAAAGCAACTGCTTATATTTTGTTGAAAGCATTTTGAGTGGTTTTAGTGCTTTAAAAAAATTAGTTGGTCACGGTAATACACACCTGTACTCCCAGCTACTCAGGGGACTGAGGCAGGAGGATCACTTGACCCCTGGAATTTGAGGTTGCTGTGAGCTGTGAGCAGCCACTGAAATCCAGCCTGAGCAACAAAGTGAGGACCCCTCAAAAGAGAGGGGAGGGGAGAGAAAGGGAGAGTGAGAGAAAAGGGAGAAAGACAGGAAGAAAATGATTTCAAGATGTAATTATGGAAACTTTATACCATAATTTAAAATTATTAATTATAAAAAGCTGCTGGAGGGAAGAAGTATATATATTAACCCAGTTGTACCTGGATTTTAGAGAAAAATTCTTGAGAGCATTCTATAAAGAGAAAATGATAACTAAAGAACCAAGTATAAACACTCTTCACATTGGAGGACAGAATCTTGAGGGGGTCACTGTGCAGTCTCACTCTGAGCAGCTGAGAAACCAAGTAGAGTGGCAGGGCTGTGCGCAGTCTGCCATGACAGCGCGTGTGAGGCAGAGCTAGGGTAAGACGGGAGCTGGAAGACCAGGCAGAGCTGGGTAAGACGGGAGCTGGAAACCAGGCAGGGCTGGGGTAAGACGGAAGCTGGAAGACCAGGCAGGACTGGGGTAAGACGGGAGCTGGAAGACCAGGCAGGGCTGGGGTAAGACGGGAGCTGGAAGACCAGGCAGAGCTGGGGTAAGACGGGAGCTGGAAGACCAGGCAGGACTGGGGTAAGACGGGAGCTGGAAGACCAGGCAGAGATGGGTAAGACGGGACCTGGAAACCAGGCAGGGCTGGGGTAAGATGGGAGCTGGAAGACCAGGCAGAGCTGGGTAAGACGGGAGCTGGAAGACCAGGCAGACCTGGGGTAAGACGGGACCTGGCAGACCAGGCAGAGCTGGGTAAGAC